>JABXWE010045187.1:0-17955 GCA_014611495.1 Limonius californicus
GAATTTCAGGTTCGTCATTGTCTTCGTCGTTTCGCGGCTGCAATGCGGTCTGGCGTTGTCGTGGTGTAACCAGAAAGTGGTCCTTTGCGGCCTTACTCAACGGATACGTTTCTTTTTTTTTTAATATTTATTAGCTGGCTCTGTATAACAAATACAATACACGGCTTTGTTACAATAACTATAACTACATAACATAGGAGTAGAGCAAGGGTTATGTGAATTATTCACACCCCAGTCTTAATATATGTTACCGAATATAATTTAGGTTAATTAATTAATTTAAATCAAGTCTTGTGGAAGCTTACGCTTCAAGCGGGTATGTATCCCTTTTTGACCAAGATTTAGTTTTGTAGCACTTTCACAGTGGACTATGTTTTCAAAAAACTTTGTGGTGAGCTTCTTGATGAAGTCAGTTATTGGTGGGATCTGCAATTCGTTATGTATTTGCGAATTACGCACGAACCACGGACACTTGATCGCGAGTGTTAACACTTTATGTTGCATAGTCTGGAGTTTCTTGAGTGAAGTCTTCGATGTATTGGACCATACTGGGCATGCATAAGTTAGAATTGGGCGGAGTATAGTTTTATAAAGAAGTACAGCACACTCAGCTCGAAGGAAAGATTGTCGATTAATTAGTGTGGCACTCATTAAGTTTTTTATTTATATGGAATCCCCAGCTTAGTCTCGAATCCAAATAAACACCCAGATATTTTATTGCCGAGTCTTTGGGGTTCCAACAAATGTCATAGTTATCTATTTTAATTACTGGAAGAGGATACGTTTCTTGAGTGCTCGTAAGGTTTCGCAGTATCTTGCCGAATTAATCGTTGTTTTCTTTGGCAGATATTCCGTGTGAGTGACACCCTTTGAATCCCAAAATATCGCGAGCATGACTTTGGGTGCTGAGGAACTGTTTTGAATTTTCTTACAGGAGATGAAGGGTACGATAGTCCATCGACTGCGCTTGTTTTCAGGGTCGTAATGATGAACCCAAGATTTGTCCCCGGTGGTGATGTTCATGAGAAAATCATCTCCTTGATGACGACACTGGTTAAGGGGTTTTTGACAAATGTTTTTTCTCTGTTCTTTCATGACATTCATCAACTGTCGCGGGACCCACCAGACGCAGATTTTTCTGTAATTTGACGTCTGGATAATGTGCTGCACTCTTTCTTGACTAATGCCCAGCTGCAGAGCAATTTCTGTTTGCTTAATTCGGCAATTTCCTGGAATCAGCGCATCCACTCATTTTTGATTCTCCTCATGCGTCACTGAAATTGGTCGTCCTGATCTTTTTCACCAAACGCCTTCATCTCGCCCCTATTGCAGATTTTTGCACGTCGAACCCATTGGCGAACATTCTTCACATCCATACAAACATTGCCATAACAGCTTTCAAACGCATGTGAATTTCGATGATCATGCAACCTTCCAGCGTTAAAAATTCTACCACTGATCGTTGCTTGGTACGCAACTCAGAAGTTGAGCTCATGATAAATGACACTATTACGCAACGGCGCGATATAGGAAACTGAAACTTTGCACGTTTATTATACTAGACACTTGAAGCATACATTAATTGTTACTGCGTGCGGACCAATCACGAAGAGGAGGTGGAGTTCAGGATTGGCGCCAAATTTAAAAATGTACACTAGTGCATGTTCTTGATTGCTCCTAGTTTCTTGTTGTCGGTCTCGTAAAGATCCCGCCAATTTTATAACTTAATGGGTGACGAATATCTGAAATAGACGGATAATAGACACTTCTTAAGTTTTGCTTTATTTTTCTAGTTTTACAATATATAACATTTATATGAATGTATATATTTAATATTGCATAATTGTACAGTACATAGCATAAATATTTAATAAAAATAAAACATAATAAAAACAAACTACAAATATAAATATAAAACTTTAAACAATTAAACTGTCCTCCCTCCACCAACCCCAACGGACCAACCTTCCATCAACCAACTCTGTACTTAACTAAAATTCTGAATATTAAACACATGATTATGCAGTCTTTTTAAAGAACACTTACCGATTCATTTTAATTTTTTATTGGGATAGTATGTCTGTAACTCGATTTTTCGTTTCTTGCTAATATCATTGTTTTTCTTTCGCTCTAAATTATTCTTGAAAGTTCTAAACATGCCCATATATTCCTGAAATGATTCCTCGTCTAGGTTCCTTGTATAATTAAAAATTTCCTCACATGCAATCTGTAAATATATTTTACCTTTGCGTCTAGTTATAATATTTTTTTAAAATATACCTCTCGACTTCTATCAAAATTTATACATTCAATTGCTTCATTATTTTTAGTCTTCTCATTTAAGTATTGATATAATTCATCCTGATAATGAATTTTACTGGTTGTGGGTTCTTCAACATGTAAAGCTTCATTTGCATTTTCTCTATCTAGAAGACCTGAAACAGACTCACTCCTCCCTGAAACATTCTTCTCACTCCCCCTTTCATACAAAGCTACTGCATGAATATGTTTACACAAGGCAGTTTTCACGGCATACTCTGGACATTCACAAGCATATCGATGTATACATACTTTACATTCATTACAATTCACACTTCTGCAATCCTCATCACACAATTCATTAAAAGAAACAATATAAAATTTCTCACCTGATGTCGTTTTCACTTGAAACTTACCCAACTCCACTATCTGTACCAAATTTATCATTTCCTCCGCCTTCTTGTGCGCCTTAGCTGTGGTTTTGTGCTGATAATTATTAGCATTGGGCCTCTCGCTGTTCAAAATCCTTTTCCACATCTTATCATCAACAAGTTCTTCTAATAAATCTAACAATTTTTCAACTCTAAAAATTTTATAAAAAAATTATTTAATTTCAGAAATTAAATTATGTTTCACCTGATATTTCGATTGCCATTCATTTTATTATGCTTCAATAGTTTATGCAAACTCTCAATCGCCATGTTGGTATTAATTCCAGCATTAATCCTATGACAATGAGCCCACATCATAATTCGACTATCACTCTTAAAATAATATCTGAAAACCCAAATAATTTACTATTTAACTAATATTTTTAACTAATAATTTTACTAATTAAAAATTTAACATAATAATCATACTGTTTCAGGTAATTTAAAAAATCAAATTCTTCTTCTTCTTCCAAATACTTAAAACATCTTTCCACTAAAGCCGTAAAATTTTCGACATTTGTCTCCTTCAAAATTTTTCTCAGGTCCATCTTCATTTTTAATTTATTTTCTTTCTTCTTTAGCTTTGATCTTCCTTGGATATTCCAGTTCTTTACAACATGCCAGCTACACAGTAGATGTCTAGGTTTTCTCTCAGTTTGCATCACCTTAGTCCACGCATTATAATATTTAGGGTCATCGTCAGTCATTATAAATCCCACTTCAATGTATTCTCCCATTTTTTCTCTTAATGCCCTAAAAAAAACTTCTTGAATTACTTGGTCTAATCTATTGGAAAGCAAAAAAGCAACAGGGAATCCCATATTTTGATCATCCTTAATTAATACTGTTGTCAAGTCCCAATTCCTTTGATTTGTCCCGTGAGTTCCGTCGATGCAAATTAGTCGTTTATGATCCCTTAATTTCTTCTCCATGACGTTGTTCATAAAGCCCACTGCAAAATCTTCTTTATTCAAGTCAGAATGATCTTCACCTATATATAATGCGTTAACAGATTAGTGTCCACCACCAACTAAAACATGTTACCCCATAAAAAAACTATAACAGATTAGTTCCCACCACCAACTAAACCATTTGACTCCAGAAAAAATAACAAAATTGTAACAGCCCAACCGTGCAGTACCCTTACTTGTCAGTTTATAAACAAAACAATATTCAAAATGTTTACTTGCCAATTTTTTTGAATAAAAATGCCTGGTTTTTCCCTTCGGTATTCCATTCTTCAACTTTTAGTGCTGTAGCCAACATGTCATCTGCATCTCTTTTTTTATCTATATTGAATTTTCTAATTAAATATGTTAAATCTGCTCTTGTGATTAGATTTATTCTCTCCAGTTGATTATCCCTGATTTTCCTTGCATCCTGTAATATTCTCTCATTTGCAACTCCTGCCTTTAATTGTTCGACTATCATTTCCTGTTCTTGTTTCAGCAACCGCTTTGTTCTTAATTCGTCTTGATGTCCCACATGCGTTTCAATAAAGTGCACACTTACCATGCCTGTAAAATGTATAGCAGCTTAATAATTACTAATAGTCCTGGAGAAACTTTTACGAATTACCATTTGCTGAAAATTTTGCAATTATCCTTGATGGGCACATTCCTGAAATTTTAATACTGCCACCAGTCTTCATAGCTCTTTTGGCACAATTGCTTTGGAAGCCTAAATTAAAATATTTCAACTAATTATTGTTAATATTCATTATAAAAATTGTAACTGCCCTACCATGCGAATTACTTCGATTACAAATGTAATAAACAGTTTGACCACCGTTTGAACTTGTACAGCTTCTGTTACATGCATAATCAACTTCCCTGTTTTCCTTAGTTTTCCAAGCTTCAAATTCCTCCTTGTTCCTGAAACTCAGATTAGATTGTTTGATACTTACACAGTGCACTTGTGTTAAATGCTTAATTAGAATGCCACAGCTTCCAAATCCTTCTTTTCTATCTTCCGGGCATAAAGGGCAATAATTATGTCGGTATGTTGTTTCCACTTCGCTGTTGTGTATTTCTTTCAAATGGCGATTCTTTGCTGAAACCGTACTAAATTTCTTTTGGCATACACCGCATACAAGTCTGCTGTCTGTAGATTGTTCCAAATCCATGATCCGTATCCTAACCTAGAACTTAACAATTTGATGAAAACAAAAATAATCTGATAGCAATGAAAATTGCTGATTTTAACGGTTTTGCTAGTAACACTATAAATACAGATTGAGAAAACCCGCTGCGAGCAATGAAAATTGCTGGTTTTAAAAGTATTTCTGGTAATACACGTTAAGTTATAAAATTGGCGGGATCTTTACGAGACCGACAACAAGAAACGAGGAGCAATCAAGAACTTGCACTAGTGTACATTTTTAAATTTGGCGCCAATCCTGAACCCCACCTCCTCTTCGTGATTGGTCCGCACGCAGTAACAATTAATGTATGCTGACACTTGAGGCTACCGAATGCAGGCTAGAACTGTTTCTATCCCCACTACTCGCACCACGGCGCTGTTGGAGACCTCAGTTATCAATCAGCCCTCGTATTTATGTAATAAATGTAAAAATACGATTTTGGTAGAGGAATTAAAAAAACTGAAATGTATCGACTATATCTATCAAAATAATCAAAGCGTCACCATTTAATTTAAACATTTTGATTTCTGCATACAAGTGAAGCTTTTTTGCCGTCTTTTTTATAAATTCATTATCGTTAAATATTGAACAGATTATCTAAGTAGAATCTAAAATTATAATTTTAAAATGTCCTCCAAGGAAACCAAATACTAACGTATTAGTATTAAACTGCCCCATATATTATACTTATCGGGATTTCGCTTTAATTTGACTTTCGAGAAGAATTGTTTAATTCCGAACTAAAAGATAAAATGCGATGTAACTCTTAACTGTACTTTTCTATGATAGCAGGGTGTTATAAAGTGCCTTTTTGTTTTAGGATGATAACCTAAGTATGAACAGTAAAGGACCCGAGTGTCGAGTAATGCTTCGCCGCTGTTTGGCGATTATTTTACGGAAAGAAGGCTGTCAAGGAGATCCCGGTGATTTTTGGATGTATGAAAGTGGCTATCTGCTTTTTCAAGTAAGTATTACTTAAAGCATTATATTTTTATCACAGAGCGTAAAGGATAATCTAAGAAATTCTTAACAATAAATGCATAAAAATATCAACATTACAAGTTGCAAGTTCATTATTAGTACATGTGTGTAAGTAATTTACCTTAAACAGTTTTTGCTCTGACGATTTTAAAAAGTTTTTTTCGTTTGCTATTGAGCAGGAAGTGACATCCTCCTTTATGTTTTCATACTTTCTGTTAGTTGTTTCGTCTAGACAGATTTCTATCGTCCCCTAACTTCTTATGGCTTCTTATTACCCGTTTTAGCCTTCCAATCCCCCATTATTATGATTATATTTTTAGCTTCCTCCCTACTTTTCTCTATTAGGTTTTGTATGATAGTAGATTTCATTCTATTTCTGTAACGAAATCTGTTCTACTTGAGCATAACTGTACGACCAATCTCTCTATTTTCCTTGCTAAATTTTTTTACTTCTGAATATTTCACTGTAGACCTAGAAATAATGTTCGTGCTACTAAAGAAATGTTTATATTTTATACATAACTTAGTCTAATCCACGTTGCAACTTTGCAGTTTAATTAAAATAAAATTTGTCTTCGTGTTAATTAAACCACCGGTTGGTTGCGTCAATAAGTTCTTTATCGCAAGAAAATGTCGCACCACGCGAGTAGCTTTTCGATGTTGAAAATAAGTAATAATTACTTGTACATCGCGCAAAATTTCTGCTTCTTCGAGTGCTTTTCTCATACTAGACATAGTGGTGTTCTCTCCTATGCCTCTGTTGCGCGCTTTAAGGTAGCATAGACATACAGGACCTACATGTTAAAGTGGGCTTCAAAAGACGGCAAGTGTAAACACTTATACTGCAGAGAAGACTTACTAGGCAGAATACCTTGCATGTTTGACATTGCTTTCCGAGGGAGAACGGCAGTTAAAAATCCGTTGTTCTATTACTGGGAATTGGACCTCACACCTTTAGCTCACGATCGCCTCTGACAGCATGTTTTTCCCAGGAAACGTTAGAATTTTCAACTTGCGTGGCGCTAAGGAAACAGAAGACTTCTTTCTATTCCATGCTTTATTCTTGGTTTTGAGTCATAACTGTGGCAAAACATTCTGTGAAAATTTGGAGATCCTTCCCACACATTGCAATAAGGCTGAACAGGTTATCACTCTGTTTCATCTTTGTTATGGTGCACAAGCATTCTGAAATGTTATCTTACGGATAATTTTCCTATGTGCAATCTCTTCACTTGAATGCTCTAGTCTAGATAATGTGGCTTGAAATACTTGATTCTTGATTGAGTTTATTATTATTCTATGGTGTAGTGTTAGATTTTGAAGGACCGCCTGCAAGCACTTGACTTTAAGCCACATTTAAAATCACATCACCTTCCAACTATGTCATATGGAGGACACTATTTATTTAATTCTTATAGCTTTGTACACACATATTTAATTACCCCTCGGTGTTCGTTTTACTAAAAATTTAAATATTTTAATATTATTGTAATCGTCGAAAGCTGGTATAATTTTGCTATACTAACAAAATTTGATATGCATTCTATAGACGTTGAAGAAATATGTTATATTATTATCTTGTAATTTTCAATTTTCTTTAGCAAATCAGGGTTTTTGCTGTTTATTTATCTCTACAACTCGTACCTCTCTGTTTATTGCTATCTGTTTGTAATTACAACTACATTTGATTTTTTAATGTTTTTTTGTTATACTGAATATTTACCATGTCTGCTATTTTTGGTTCGTTTAGTCGCTTTTGTGGTGGTTTAGAATTTACTATAATAGAAAAAATTCAAGAAGTCTATATTTTATTTTAGGGAAGTTTAGTAGGTTTAATAGGATGTTAGAGCCACATTTATGGGGGATTTTAAATTGCGGACAGAGGTCAGATTTTACCTGCAAAACAGCGAAGGGACTAAAATCCCCAGGTATGTTGCTCAGCAGCTCTTTATGACCGCGGGGCCTTCAACAATCGTATATAGTTATATATCGACTCACAATAAATTGGTAAATTTTTGTACTTCTTTAAAAAATGTTTCTGTTAGATATTATTAATATACAGTGTGACCGCAGCAAAATATAACGTAAATACAAGCCTTCATTAACAGCCACTTACGACAAATTTCTGAATTGTTTGTTTCGTAGATGCCAGTTTGGCCTTTGGCAACGTGTTTATGCAGTTAATTTAAAAATAATGGCTTTTAGTTCATGAGAAAACCTTTATAAGAGAACAATGATTTTTATGCTTCTGGTTGCGAACAGTTTTTGTATCGGAATGTTGTCATAGACTTTCAATTCCCGTCTTATGAATTTTCAAGAATATTTTGCATTCTTCCCTGGTAAACCAACGCCGAATTACAGCTGGACTTGGTTTAATAACAACTATGCAAATATAGGAAGTAAATTAAGTACGATCTTGTAGAAACACATCAAAATGACAATATTAGTTCTAAAAATTTTGTTTTCTGATAAATTCCATGTAATTTTATTTAGATGCATAAGTCAACAAACTACACTATTTCTGAATATCGAGAGACCACCAGAATTGATTGAGAAGCCTTATTACAGCGAAAATGTAACGGTGTGCTGCTCTACATCAGGTCACGGTGTAATTAGTCCGTATTAGAAGATGACCGTAGCAGACCTGCAACAGTTAATCAGCAAAGTTATGGAGAAATAATAATTATTATGATTTTATGAAAATCGTCCACGATTTTTTCCCCGCGCGAAATAATTACAGTTACTGTTAAATTAGAGAAACTCTAGCTTTTTGCGATGAAGTTGTTATCCTTAGTTACTGCGTATGCGAAGTTGTGGAGAATTCTTATGGAACAAGTTTATCTATAATTTAAAAATGTTTTACAATTTACAGCACTTTGAACACGTCAGTAGTTAACCTGGATTTCCTTACGTGCGTGGTATAATAATGCAGTATTCATTTCGGCATATTTTATTGTGACTTATACTATATATTTAGATTATTTCTAAATATTATAGACCCACATGGAATCAACAATATCGGCGTACAAAGAAATATTTCAAATAACTTTTGATATATAGTATGAGCATAAAGTAAATTCATCAGGGATGCCTATGGAATGTTGAAGTCGATAATAGCTAGAGCTCGGAATGGCATATACTGAAAACCTTAAAATGTGCAATATACAGGGTGTTGCATGACGTACCGTACATGCTCAAGGAGCAAGTTCCGGAGGGCATTGTAAGTAGAAAATGTCCTATAAACATGGGTCCAATTCGCAATGATTACCCAGCTATAGACGTTTAAAGTTTAGAAGTAACTGCAAGAGTTTTTAGAATGATTTATAGGCAGAAATAAATGAAAACAGAACGTATAAAACAAATATTAACAAAACAACTTAAAATCACATAAACTGTTCAAACTGACGTCCTTCAACATTGATACACTGTATGTTCAGTCGTGTATTGAAATGGCGGTTACTTTGGGAGTGCTCGGGTGCTATCGCCCCAGCATTGTTGAGGGAAAAAAGGTTGCTCCGAAGAGGAGCAAGATGATTCTTGTGTTCAACTTCAAACGTTTCACTACCTGTTTTAAAATAAAGAAAATACAAAGTAAGAGTATTTTTAACGGTCCTTCGAAACCCAAAAAGAAAAGTTTACCAATTCAACACTACGAAAAGTAAAACAAAAAAGATACTGCCGTCTGAATTGAGGCGACAATGTAGTTACCGCTTTCTTCCTAAGGACGGTAGACGTTTACAGTTTAGACAATATTAATTGTAGTAGTCTATAAAATTCTAAACTTTTGTTTGTGACGTGATCTGTTCGAAATTGAGTGCTCGGAAAGCGTAATAGGGCGATAATAGGCAAGGTAGGCACCAACTTACATAGGTGTGGTGGGTTACCTTTCAACGTTACTGTAAAAAATGCCCGTGCAATTTTCAAATGAGGAGTACGCCGATATTATGTAAATCTATGCATTTTGTAATGGAAATGCGCGGGTTGCTCGCAGAGAGTATCAACTACGATTTCCGAACAGGAGGGTGCCAAATCATCAAACCTTTACGCGTGTGTTTCAACATGCACGAAGACATTGATCATTTCCAACAGTTTCCACAAGATGTGGACGTCCTGTGCAGCAAAATTTGGATGAGCAAGAGAACATTTTACAAATTATTGAGTCCAGAATTAAGTACCTGAAGAATTTCTTCACGTACGGGCGTTCCTCATTGGAGAGTATGGCGAACATTAAATGCTGAGCTATTATATCCCTATCACACACAAAAGGTTCAGCACCTAGAACCTGGAGACGGTGCTTTACGGGTAAATTTTTGCCAATGGCTTCAAGAAAATCCTCAACTAGTTAGGTGCATTTTATTTACCGATGAGGCGCAGTTTACTCGAGATGGCGTGAACAATTCGCGCAACTCTCAACGGAAACTAACTTTCAACGACGATTTACGGTCAACGTGTGGTGTGGTATAATTGACGATCATCTTATTGGTCCTTTCTTTTTTGAGGAACGTCTTATAGGTGAAGTGTACACCGACTTTTTGCGAAATGAATTGCAACCGCTATTAGATAATGTTCCTTTAATTACAAGACAACAAATGATAATACAACATGATGGGGCTCCTCCTCATTTTAGGTTAAGAGCCTATCTAAATGCTACTTATCCCAATAGGTGGATTGTACGTGGAGGTCCACATCCTTGGCCTCCAAGATCACCAGATCTCACTCCGTTAGAGTATTACCTGTGGGGCCTTATTAAAAATTTAGTGTACGAGGTAAAAGTTAATACCAGAGCTGAACTAATACAGCGTATTATTGACACATATGAGCAGGTGAGAAATAACCCTGAAGTTCTACGTGCAGCGACTCAATCCATTTTAGATCGCACCATACAGTGTATCAATGTTGAACGACGTCAGTTTGAACAGTTTATGTGATTTTTAAGTTGTTTTGTTAATATTTGTTTTATACGTTCTGTTTTCATTTATTTCCGCCTATAAATCATTCTAAAAACTCTTGCAATTACTTCTCAACTTTAAACCTGGGTAACCATTGCGAATTGGGCCCATGTTTATAGAATATTTTCTACTTACAATGCCCTCCGGAACATGCTCCTTGAGTATATACAGTACGTCATGCAACACCCTGTATATGCAGTATAAAATTGCCTAAAGGTGCATTAAATATGCAATAAAAAATTAATATATGCAACAGAAACAGCACTTGCATGTTTTTTTAGAAGATTCAGATTTTTAAAAATAAATAAGTATGTATTTGTAGAAAAAACGCATATGAAATATTTATCGTTTATATCTTAAAATATAAAAATAGGCATTATTAACTAATTATATAAATTAATAAAAATAATAATAATTTCTTCAAGAATATCGGTACGTATTTCACCAGTTGAGAACAACTAAAGAATAACTGAAATTCTGGGATAACAAAGCCATTCTCATGCAATTTTCTGGAAAGTTTAGGGGTAAAACCTAAGAGAAGAATAGTATATTCTTCAACGAGTGTAGAATGACAGCTATTATTCACAAGGATGAAAATTCTGTCACGAGCCGAAGGCGAGTGACAGAATCATCCGAGTGAATAATAGCTATTCTACACGAGTAGGAGACTATACTTTCTCTACGACTGTTTCATAGGAAGTCACAATTTTTGGTCCGAATCAGTATAATAAAAATTTGCTTTAGATGGATGTATATCGGTTCACTAGCCACAACCATTTTACGCCGTGTACACCATTGTGTACTGTTTCTGCGATTTCTTCGGCAGGAAATTAATACACGTCGTTTTCGCGGTTTCCGTTATTTCTGGTGGCAAACACATTTCAGCGTTTTCGCTGTCTGAATTATTCATACCTAGTTCTTACTGTTTTTACGAATACGAAAATTTAAAACTGTTTTTGACAGTTACTTCAATAACAAGTGGGAGATCCCAAGCGCTAACATGCCACGCCCACTAGCTTCCGGTTCCGCAATTTATCGTTGGATTCTGATACAGAATCCCACGACCCACTGAAATAGAGAACAGAATCCAACGGCAATGGAGAATATCTATCATTCTTCAACTAAAAAGGTATATGTAACGAATACATTATATTATAGTCGTAGAGAAAATAGGAAATCACATAGGTACTGCTGAAGTACTTTCATAATTTTCAAACTGGGATAATCTCTCTGTTATCTTTTGCACAATTGCACAAAATATCATAAAATCTAGGTATAACAGTTTTACAGATTTCACAGAAAAAGAATTGAGATAAGAAAAGTGTATGTTTTTGATTATATTTTAGTAAAAAGTTTATAATTTATGCAATATATGCTCGAATTTAATTACATATGCAAATATGCAGTATATTGTTGAAATATGGAAAAAAAGCAAAATAAAATTTTCAAAACTGGGTTTTTGTGATTTACTTTCGATACAGCTCAAAAATTATACTTTGGCGTACAAGCTAAACCAGTGCTTCTCAAAGAGCGTGCCGCGACATATTAATGTTCTGCGAAAATCTCCAAGTGTGTCGCGAAAACTTAAAAAATATTTTTAAGTGTCTGTTCTCATTAACTTAAGTTTATATTCTGCTCTACAACATTTAATGGAATCCTTGTTGGATCGGCACTGGAGAAAAAAATAAAGGGTGTCTCAAACCTTTCGTGCTTTTGGGATTTGATTCAGGGGGCTAAGACAAATCGAAAATTAAAAGTGGAAATTTTTCCGAATGTCATTCACTAAGTTTTGTTTTTTTTATTAGCCCGCAATATTCCATTGTTGGGCAAGGGTTTCCCCCATAAGGGGGGTTGTTGATCTACTCTCCCATAGTGATCAATCAATCAATCATTGATAAAAAATTAAATAATAAGTTTTATCGCATGGTCGCTCCAATTAGTTGTGTAACATAATTGAACTAGGTGAATATGACGATTTTAACAACTTATAAATCTTTCTGTCATATTGATAAGTGTCATTATTTTCATTTCCTTCTGCTTTTTGTGTTTCAAACGGGACGATACAATTGCAATCGAGATTACGTCGACTTGTCGAAAGTGCCATTGGTGCGGCAAGGGCATACGCGGACAGGTTTTCAAATTATCGGCACCCTGATGCAGAAACTACAAGACGTGTAAAACGATGATTATTGCAAACAGGTAATATAAATCCTCGAAAAAAATCATACAGGACTTCAACCTATATTAAGCGTCGATCAAGAAGAGGAAGTTATTGAATTTGTAGAAGGGAAACCAAGTACAAGTCTCCGAATTGTGTCGTCCCAAACTCATTTCCATAAAAGTACAATTCACAAATTATTAAGGAGGAATGGTTTGCATCCATTTAGGCCTCAAAACGTTCAAGTTTTGCGTGACGAGGATAGGAAGCTTCGAGTCAACTTCTTGTAGATGGTTGTTGCATAGCGCAAACAATGGTCTATATTTCATTGACAAGATTCTGTGGAGTGATCCATCCACAGTCACCGAGACTAGTATCATAACCACTCATAACCTCCATGAATAGAGCGATGAACACCCTCACTTAATACGCAAAAGATTTTATCAAAGACAATGGTCAGTAAACATTTGGGTTGGGTTATTAAATACAATAATTAGTCCACACATTCGACCTAACCAACTTAATTCAGCCTTGTTGCCTTCAATTTTTAAATGATAATTTACCACTGCAATTGCCCAATGAAGATCCATTAGCAGATACATTAAATTGGTGGTTCCAACATGATAGTGTACCGTCAAATTATGGAATATAAGTTAGAAATTTCGTTAAATTTCCCTGAGACGTAGATTGGAAGAGGTGGATTCATACCATGGCCTCGTAAATCACAGGATCTGAATCCGTTAAATTTCTTTTTCTGGAACTATTTGAAAGAAGACGTTTACCGCGAAGGCATGGGGAATCCCGAAAATGTTGTAGCTTTTATTTATGCTATTGTGGCGTCAATAAACGAAAATATGCTACAGAGGGTTCGTGGTTCATGATAAATCGTGCGGGTGTTTGCCTTGAATTAGGAAGCAACCTATTTAAATACATTTTGCAAGAACAAATGTGGACAATATCTTTTGTGCTAATATTATTAGTTTTTAAAAAAGTTTAAATTTCATGTTAAATTTTTTATCAATAACTCGACAACGAAGGGCAATCAGAAATTTGCTGTTTTAATTTTCAATTTATTTTAGCCCCCTAAATCAAATCCCAAAAGCAGGGCGCCGCGGACGTTACTTTTTAAACACCCCATATAGGAAAGGGTGCCCAATACAAAGTTTTGTTGAAATTATTTTTCGTTTTCATTTATTTAGAAGTTTATTTTTCAACGACTACAATTTTGTTCTTCAGAAAATGTGCCGCGAGAGTAAAAAGACTGAGAAACAGAGCTAAACTGTATGCAAATACGTATATTTTTCCTATCTCTAATAATAGCAGAAAATAACAACCTTTTGTCAAACTCTGCTCGTAAAACAGACCCTTTTAATAGTATTAACATGATAACCTCACTTAAATAAGAACATATTAGTTTGTTGTTTAATTTTGTATTAAATAGAGTAAATATTTGTAGATTCACAAGTAACAATCAATAACTGCACTACTCAATAAATTTAGAAGAGATGTTGAATATGCTTGCCTTTTTCAACCGCAACTGTCACTCTCATGTTTTGTGGTGTTAAAACACCTAGGACAGGCACGCCTGATGAATGTACTTTTCGCTAATACTATATATTATATATTCGTCTAAATAACATAGTCACGACTGCATCCTAATCTTTGATCACAACCTACTAAATTTGATGTGATTGTTTTTACATGGTGTTATAGTGGGTACTAAAAATAACTGTTTCGTGTAAAGTTTTTTTTGTTAACATTAACACCTTTAAGTTTTATGATGGTTGAAATTTAAACAGATATACTTATCCTTAAACCGAACTATAAATATTTGGGTGATGCGAATAAAAATATTCACACGGGGGAAGACATCAGCCTATATATTAGGGGGAAATCCCCCAGCGTCTTTATCTTCTTTATTATAAGTAACTTGACCAATATAGCTGAAATCCGGGCCGCTGAAAGCGCACAAGCAAGGTGACTTAAGTGGCGACGAAGCCAATTCTAAGCTTGAACTGCGCGCTTGCAATATCGGTACAGTACTGTTACATCGATCTTTCATTTCAATTCGGCATGGTTTGCTCGCTTCCTAGTTTGAGCATTTAGTTGCTTTAGCTGAGCTGGTCGATCGGTAAGCAATATATGAATTATCCGTTTTTCTACAACAAACTGTTTGCAGCAAGCAATTTTTAAAATTTGTCTGCAACAAGCCAGTGTGAAACAAATGAAACAGACATTCATTTTATCCGGTTGGCGCAAATATCGCTAAATTAATAGCATTTTCCACAATGAATTTTTTATTTAAAAATTAGAATGTCGTATAAAGGATGATGCACGTGAGGGACGTGTCTATTAGGCAACCCAAAATACACATTACAAAATACTGTGAAATATAAATTTTTCTTAAGGGTTTTATGAATCAGAGTTGCCTATTTGATATGCTTGACAGTTTACTGATTTAAGTAAATCTGATTGAACTCAAACAATGAGTAAAATGTATTAAAAGGCAGAAAAATGAACCTACTCTTAACAGGGGAAATCTAATTTTCTTTGACACACATTGCTATTGTTACTTGAAGAAGTCTCGAAATATCATGTGAATGTAAAGCAGTCTTTAAATCAAATATTTGAAAATAAGTGGATTGGTAGAGGTTCCACTTCTCCTCGACCTCCAGCTATACCTCCGATGTTATTCAGCTAGATTTCTTTTGGTGGGGTACAATTAAAAATGTGGTTTACCAAACTTCTACTATTAATGTGGAGGATTTTAAAACCAGAATCAAAGAAGCAGGCACGTTCATTACGCCGCAAGTGCTAGCTCGTGTGGGAAGATAGTTTTTTACAAGAAAGGGGAGTGCCAAAGAAATATTCTAAATTAATATATTATTATACTTCTTAGTTTATAATATTTGAAATACTTAAACACATACATTTAGAATAAGACTGTTGTTTTTGACCACACTTACTATATTTACAAGTCGAACATAATAAAATACCAAACAGCCATCAATGATTCATAAACCCTCAATAAAAATTTAGATATCGCAGTAGTATATGTATTTTGGGTTGCCTATTTTTTGAATGGTAGGCTCGTAGTCTGTCGCAACTCACCCGGTACGTAAATAATATTGCAGGTTTTAAGTAAGTTTCACCCATATCAGCGAGAGCACAGTTTTCCAAATTTAGAAATTTCCTACTGCCACAATGTGCAGAACAATAAAAAAACGTACTTTCGCAACTAAGTTTCCATCTTCACTAGAAACTGATGAATATAGACTATTTAAAGTAACTTTGGCTGAGCAACACCTCTAAAGATAAGTTCTTCGGCAAGTTTACAATGAAGTTCAATACTAATTTTCTAACAAAAAAGTTTTGAATACTAAATCTTGGTGAGGGTTCTTTCAATTTCACTGATTATAAGGTTGTTTTCAACAAATGAGTTAAAAGGTCGTTTATTTTAGAAATGTTTTTTTTTTTGTTAAACGTCTATTATGCGATCTGTTAATACAAACAATAGGCATATATTTTGAGTGGCACAATGTCATGAGAGAGATGCGTTCCAATGAACACAACTCTATATGTTAATATACAATTTGAGTATTTTCCGATGTAGGATTACATATATATAAGTAAAGACAAGCGTACAATAGTTTGCGAATTTATGATACAGAGGCAAGTAAAATAGAACAATGATTATTATAACGTTTACAATTGATGCACAAGATCCAGTGGTGTTTTCCGTTTTAGTCTCCTAGTCTGTTGACTATTGTCTAGCAAATTTATTGCTAATGTATTAGGGTGTGTTGCTAATCGTTGCAAGTATTTAACACTACACTGCATTATTACATTACTTACAGTGGGCACATCTAGGTCGTCGTAAATGTCTTTGTTGGTTACAAACCAGGGAGCATTTACCAATGTACGTAGTACCTTCGATTGAAAACGCTCTATGATGGCTATATTTGATTTTGAGGCTGTTCCCCAGAGTTGAAGCCCGTAGGTCCACACAGGTTTGAAAATGGTGTTATAAGCTAATAGTTTGTTGCGGAGGGACAACTGTGACTTGCGTCCAAGAAGCCAATAGTGTTTGCGGAATTTTGCACCAAGTTGTTTTCGCTTCTTCCAAATGTGTGTTTGCCATGTTAGACCTTTATCCAAATGTAGGCCTAAGTACTTTACGTCGTTTACAGTAGGAATTTGCTGGTTATTTATCATTACCGGCGGCGCCTGCCCATGGCATTTTGTAAAAACGATATACGCTGACTTTGTGTCGTTAATTTTGATGCGCTATTTGTTTGTCCATAGCGCGATTTGATTTATATTATTTTGGAGTAATCTTTGCGCTTCTATGGGATCTTTACTTGTTGCTAAGATCGCAGTATCGTCTGCAAATGTCGAGGTGGTTACATTACCGTCTAGTGGAAGATCTGCCGTGTAAAGTAAATAGAGGATTGGCCCCAAAACGCTGCCTTGTGGTACGCCAGCTGTTATGGGATGCGACGTTGTTATTTCGGCTTCAAACCTCACCCGGAAAAGCCTTTCTTCCAGGTAAGACCTGAGGATGTTATACACAGCTGCTGGTAGTTTTTGTTTTAGTTTAAATAGTAATCCTTGATGCCAAACTTTGTCAAAAGCTTGACTTACATCAAGGAACATCGCTGCGCAATACGCTCTGGCCTCGAAAGTTTTGTTTATTGTGGCTACTACTCGGTGAACTTGTTCAATGGTCGAGTGGTGTCTCCTGAATCCAAATTGATGCTCAGGGACAAGATTAGTCTCTGTAACTATTTTCATCAGTCTTCTTGCCAGTAGCTTTTCTAATATCTTCGACATTATTGGTGAAAGGCTGATTGGGCGCTATGATGTGGGGAGATTTGGCGGTTTCCCTGGCTTCTGTACAAGTATTACTTCGGCAACCTTCCATTGACCTGGGAAATAGCCGAGTCTTAATACTGCATTAAATAGTTGGACCATCATAACGACTCCTTTTTGTGGCAATTCTCTTCTTCAATTATCTGACCTGTAATTAAGTCA
>JABXWE010045188.1:0-11480 GCA_014611495.1 Limonius californicus
CCCCGTTTAGTTTCATGATACTGTATTTTACAATTTAGGAGGGGGTGGGGGATTTATTTAAAGAAGCATATATTACAAAACATTAACACGTTTAAACACTCGAAATGGTTTATTTAATTACCACAAATATAAGGGTTATTGGGTTATTAATACTACAACTTGGAAAAATTATATATATACATATATGTCGAACAGATAAGTTTTGTTAACAAATTATTGTTTATTTACAGTTGCAGTACGAAAGATTATACCGGGTGCCACGGAACTGGACATTTTGTCCACCACTAAAGTCTGGGTCCGGAAGTCTGCAGAAAGACTCAAGAAGTCTTTATAAAAATTCTGGTATATGATATGTTAATAATTTATTGTATTTAAAATAGTTTTATAATAATAAATAGCAATTTATTGTACACGCATTTTTTATTTACACATTCTGAAAGAAATTGTACCTTCTTGAAATGCTACAACGGACATTATTTTTGGGTATGCCGAGGAGGTGCCCAAATTACGATTTTCAAGGTTAACTTTTGGACATCTTTTATTGTTAACCAAAAGATGATTTTCAAGGTTAACTTTTGGACATCTTCTATGGTTAACCAAAAGATGACTTTCGAGGTTAGCCTTTGAACATCTTTTATGGTTAACTAAAAGATGACTTTCAAGGTTTTGGACATCTTTTATGGTTAACTTTTTACCGACTTTATGGATGCCTTAGAGTTGCCCTATGGTTAACTAATTTGTGACATAGTTAACCTACAGGATATCTTTTGGTTAACTATTGGTGACTTGTATTTTTGAGAGGTTAACTTTTAGTTATCATTTGGGTAACTTTGGTTATGTGGGTAGTTATTAAGTAATTAGCATAAGAATGTAACCGATAAAAATTAATGGTTAGTCTTTTAGACTAGTTTTAATAATGCAAACACCCCAGGTGCTTCTTAAAAAAATATATTTATACAGACCCCTATATTATAATGTTCTCCCAATAATTAAGTTGTAAATGGTTTACTACACATTGTTGCCAATAAAATCTGCAAGTATTCATTGTTCCGTGCTACCTCCTACTTATCAAACTATTCTTAAATTAATGACTGATTGTTTCTGACATTAATCAGCAAATTCCATTCGACAACAATACGTTACAAACTGGTTTTAGGCGAGTTTGAACAACATTTATGTCCTATGCAGAGAGGGAATATTAAATTTTATACTACAAATAGCTAAAATTACAGAATGGATGTAGCAATACAACAATGCAAACATTGTAAATTACAGAACGCGCGTCTATTATTACTAGACACATTCAGGCATAAAAATGAAGTGAATAATTCAATCGCCAATCGATAAATGTAATAAACGTCTGATGCCTCGAAGCAGTGAATATTTTCATTGGAATTCCAAATCGGCTTCTAAATAAATTAGCGCTTCCAAGAATTAACGGACATAAACGTAACAAAATTATTCTTTACCTGTAATTTATTATTCCTTCTAATAGCAGGGGTTGTAGATAATTTGTAGACTATGCACTGATTTTTAAGATGTTATTAGGAACAATACGCGCATGTAGGCTTGTATTTACATGTTACGAAGCTAATTGATCAATATTTGTGAAAAAAACTGTTGGTTTATATTCTGGTAACATTCAATAAATAAATGTTTTGAAAATACTTACGCTGGACGTATTAAAATGATGTTATAAATTCGTTAGTGCCGTTAAGTATTGGTTACGTGACAATTTGACAAGTAGTAGGAAACTGTTTTGTACAGTTTTAAAATATAGATTCTCATCAATTTTTAAATGATACGTAACACAGGAATTCGTACAACGTAATCTCCATTATTACTTCTCGTAAGGAGATATAAGCAATTTAAAATATTTTTCTTGGGACTCGCAATCTTCATTTACTGATGTTTCCCCTTCAATTGTGAAGAATTATTGTTCTACCACTTAATCGTCGCATTAGATTTTTAAACAATTTAAAATCTCTAGGGGCTAAGCCAAAGTTATAAGGTGGATTACTGACTTTAGAAAATCCAGTTTTATGAATAGCGCTAACGATAATTTTGAACTTGTGCGAGTAGGTGTTGTCATGAAGCAGCCAAACTGCGATAGTCGACATACTTCGACATTCGTCCTTAATTTTTCTATGCAGTTTTTCTATATCAAGTAGGCATAATACTCACTAGAGTGTTATGAGTTTCAGTTGTAATCTATTAATTAAAAAAATACTTTCGGCTAAATACTTGAGTCGATAATTTTACCCGCAGAAGATGGCATGTAGGATCTGTTCAATTGCGGCCATCAGCTACAACAAGACCTGTTGTGTCAGATAAGGTTGACAATTAAGGGGTTGATTAAATAATTAATACTCTTTATGTGAAGAAAATCCCAAATGGGAATCAGCCCGAATTAAAAAAAAATTTTTGGTTACATCTATACACTGCGTATTACAATATGATCAAGCATAATTCTTTAATACGCTAAATAATCAAAATATAAAACTGATTCGCTTGAAACGACTTATTCAGCGTACCTGCGTGCGTCGTAGCGTGAATGCTTGTGTGTGAATGTTTATATTATATACTTGGGCAAGTAGGTACCTAATTTTTTTCAAATAGGCAACCCAAAATGCATATCACACGATTGGTTGCTCTTAATGTGCGTGTACGTCATCAATTACTTGTTATTTAGCATTGATAGTGCAAATTCTAAAAAGCTAAAAAAATCAGTTTTTTGTTTAATAAACTTCGGAGTAAAATCATGTTTATCCGTAAGGTCGTGTAACATAGTGGTAACAGTTATGATTTTGATTTTTAATATTTCGTAGTTTCTGTGTAAAATACGAAACTACATAAAAACTAGGGATTTTGTTTCCTTCGCGTTCGCGCCCTTTTTTTATGTTCATATGTCGCTCTGTAAACGAATTCGTGTTATGTGACATAGTTTAAGATTTTTAATAGTTAATATTATCATCTTAATTTTCTTAATTTACTGTATAACAAATTGTTCTTTTCAGAACAAACGCGTGTACCTTCTTTATTAACTTAAGTGTTAGTTTTGACCGTGCTTCCGTGTAAATCGAAAGAGCTTATTGCATCGCAAGTAAACTATTTTGAACGAGGAAGAGACAATGGTGGTTCGTTGCTTCCTCTAAAGGCTGTTAGAGAAGTATGTGTATTTATATTTTTGAGCTCATAATTATTGAAATTATTGTTATTTTCAGAGAACAGTAGCTCGCGCTTTAAAGGCTGCAGAATTTTGTTCAGAAATAACGTCAAATCGATGCGCAAACGAGCACTTTCTTGTGTTCATCAATGATCACAGAGGGCAAAGACGTAAATTTTTTACCACGTGTACCACTTAAAATCTCTCAACGCTAGTCATTCTACACAAACTTAATATAGCTTATAAACAAAAAAAAAACCTTCCGGAAAGCCACGAAAAGATAAACAACATTCGAGGTTATGTAAAAAAAAAGTAAACAATTATTATTAAACCTTAATAGATTTCTACCTTATCTACAGTAACATGATTATTTTTACAGTTTACTCACAGATGTCCCCGTAATTTGCACCTATTTGCGCATGCTCACAAACAAAATTTTGTACTAATTTCTGCGCCGTGTCATACAGGCTTTAAACGTAAGTTTGAGAACAGTAAGTGGTATTTCACCAGCCGTTGCATCAAGTGAACCTCTACAAAGCCCCAAGAACTCCAGGCATCGGAAAAAACCTGTTACGAATATCGACGATTTGCATTTAGTGGCTATTCGAAACACTGTATACGACATGGTAAAAACTGTATTCAGTTATTTTGCAATTACATTTTGATTTACAATATAAACTTAAAATGTTGTACTTGTGTTAGAACAGTATGTTACCAGAGCAACACTCGTACAAGATTTAAGACAAAAAGATATCTTTCATGGTGGAATTACCTCTTTAGGGCATATCCTGCATAATATTGGGTTTCGTTTCCAGAAAGATGATCCTTGAAAAGGTCTAATGGAATTGCCCAGTATTGCGCTACAAGATTCAGTTTTCTGATGGATTGTGTAAAAAATCTGCAGTCCGAGAAAGGATTGCAGTGTGTATATTTAGACGAAACATGGGTGAAAATGGACAACCTGCACATCTTCGCAAGATGCTAGTATAAAAAGTGTACGAATTATTAAACCAGAAGGGACCCGGTAAATTAATTATCACATGATAAAAGATAATGTTCATAACAGCTTATAATTTTTTAATAGTATATTAAAGAACTAGTTTCATAAGGCCTTTTCTTAACGCACGAGTCCAAGTTCGAAAAGCGAGACGCGAAGCGTCGAGTTTTTCAACGGACGAGTGCGACAAGTGGTCTTATGAAACGTGTTCTTTATACTATTTTTTCTATTGAGGAAGATTAAGAGTATTTTAAATAAATTGATGTAGAAAATTTTACGTCAAATCGATTACTAGGGAGTTTTTATAAACACTTATGGCAGCACTGACAGGTGGCTGAAACTGACATTTCAAACTTTCAAATTCAAATCGAAGTACCAACATCGTAAAAAAACAAACTAAAAACAGTACGATTATAGGCCTCCTTAACGTACTGTTTTTAAGCTAAAACAGTGCGCTTAGAACGGCTTTATAAAACCGAAATAGAAAAAGGTATATATACAGGGTTCTCCATATTAAACTATCCACTTTATTATTCGGATAAAATCATTGTAAGTCAACTAAAAAATCTTTCATTTCACGAATGTACAGCTAATTCTATGGAATTTATTACTGACTTAAACATTTATTCAACTTTTAAAAATCATGTCTTCTAAATGCCCTCCATCAACTTGAATACAACTTTCAATTCTAAATACAAACTGGCACATCACCCGGCGAAGCAAATCTCCATCTTCGTATGATTTCTTCTCGAATGTGATCTTCTAGCTCTTCAATTGTCACAGGGCGACTTGCAAAAACCTTTTCTTTCAAATACCCCACAGAAAAAAATCGGGTGCCGTGAGATCGGGGGACCTGGGAGGCCAAGGCAAATTTCGAAATCGAGATAGAAGAAAAATTCGCAGAACTCTCATGGAATTTCTGACTGTGTGGGTTGTTGCTCCATCTTGTTGGAATAACAAAGCACCATTTAATAATCTCCGTCTAGTCAGTTCTAGAATGAGAAACGTTTGCAACATGTTTATGTAGCGCTCGGAATTGACTGTTACAAAACGGCCATTTTCATCTCACAAATAGAAGGACCAATGATACCAAATCATCCTACACCACACCATATAACGACTTTTGGAATATGGAGATTTTTTGTAAACAATTCGCGAGGATTTTCAGCTCCCCAATATCTAAAATTCTGCTTGTTAACAACGCCATACAAATGAAAATTTGCTTCGTCTGTCATTAACAAATTGTGTATTGCTTTTCGATGCCGTTTTAAAAATTCTTGACCAAACGTTAATCCCGCTTTCTTATCTCGATTGCTAAGGTGCTGTACCATTTAGTATTTGTAAGGATGAAATTTTAAATCATTATGAAGGATTCTGTGAAGACTTCGCTTAGATATTCCTAGAGCAAGTGATTGCCGATTGGCAGACCTCTTAGGACTTCTTGTGAAAGCAACTCTCACTCGTTCAGTATTTGCAGGCGTACGAATCTTTCTTCTACGGGTAGGTCCAGGTTTCTTAATGCTCTGCACAGAACCATTTTCACGCCAGTGACGAACCCACACCATAATTGTTTTGCGCATAGGCGTATTACTCCTATTATTGTTACCAAACTGCCGTCGAAATGCTCGCCGAATTTCTTCTACTAAACCAGTTCTAATGAAGATCTCCACGCAAAACACACGCTGTTACACTAAATAATCCATAATTTATTTAAAATTCTGTTGGATCAATTATCGTTTGTGATACTGCCACGCATTTATGACAGTAACAATTGATTAACTGCTATTAGACAGACGCCTACTAGATAAAATGTAATCCCAAAGACCACTTATTTTAAGCTACTAAAGAAAAAAATTATCACGTACTCTGCTTAGAGTTTGATCGAATATCAAAGTGGGCGGTCTAATATGGAGAACCCTGTAGTACTCCATACTGGATGCACTAAAGGTTTTATACCTGAAGCCTCCAAAAGTTTTTCCACGAAAACCAAAATCCCGATTACCATGGGGAAATGTATAAAGAATTTTTTTTTAAATGGTTTTAGTATCAATTACTGACCAAAATAGAGGAACCTTCCAGTATCGTAATGGATAATGTAAGTTTCCATAGCTGTTTGGCGGAAAAAATACCAAATTCAAGTTGGAGGAAAGCGGAGATTCAAAACTGGCTATGCGAAAAACATTTAGAATTTCCACAAGATTCATTAAAAATGAATTTGCTGGAAATTACCGCAAGGTTAGTGTCTACCTACTATTTATTACGCGCATTTTATACACTGTGTCTTAATTTAGACTGCAAATTCTTCTAATTTTGTTTACTAATGTAATAAAAATTCTTTGTCTTTAATATAAAGCTACTCAGCATTTTATTGTGAATCAATGTCCTATAATACTTAAATTCGTTTTTAGAAATAATCCTGAAAAAATGTATGCTGCTGACCAAATGGCATTAGAACATGGACACATTGTGTTACGGCTTCCTAGATACCACTGTTTATTCCACCCAAATGGAAACATTTAGGGGATTGCCAGGCAATATTATAATAAACATGTAGGAAGCGAAGGTTACAGCGTTGCAAAATATCTACAAATATGAAAAAAGGCGTTAGATATAGTACTCCGCAAATTTGGCAAAATACTGTCAACCATACCATAGGCAAATAAACATTTGCCTATGACCATACCAATAATATTGGTGGCAAAGGGATGTTGGGTTTGATCGAGAAGACAGCTCCAGTAATAATAAATCTAGAGGAATCTGAGGGCGAACATGGCAGCGATTTTGAAGATGAATGAAAAGAAATTACGAAACTTACATCGCTATAATAAATTTACATGTTATATTTGAGTTTTCAGTTTTTGATGTTCATGATAGAGGAGAAAAACAAAAAAAAAATAAAAGGGTAACACAATTTGTTTTTGGTACTTAGTTTTCTTGCACGATGGTGTTAAACTTCATACCTTTAGTGCAGAATTTTAGCCAAATGGTTACAAAAAATTAAGTAAAACATGTATTTGCTTAATGAGGAAACTTAAATTAATTCAAAACCGCTAATTAACATTGAATTAGCAATTTAGACCTTCATTTGTAAGTACTGATAAAAATCATACTTTTGGTAAAAGTACAATTTGACAACAATGCAGGTGCATGGGTACAGTGATAAAAATTTCGAAAATCTGTTGTTTGCTTTTTGACACATGTGTCAAGTAAATAAATTTTGAATTGACATTACGAATTCTGCATTAAATTCGCCTTTAATTCGTGTTATTGAGTTCACTCGTGTCTTGAGCATCATTATGACGTATGCTATAAACGAGTACATGGATATGATTTGGATTCTTGCGGAATGTGAGGGAAACTGCAATGAGGGTGCTAGGGTTTACGCTCAGCGTTTTCCTAATAGAAGACATCCAAGCCACGTAGTAATTCGAGCTGCAAATCACAGATTTCGAGAAACTGGAAATATTCTTCCTGTTCAAAATTGGGATAGAGGTGGACCAAGAACTGTTAGAGACAATAACTGAGAAGAGGAGGTTCCTGATCTGGTAACTGAAGAGCCAAGTATTAGTGTGCGTGCTGTTTCTAAAGTTGTTGGTGCATCAAAAACCACTGTTCACAAGATCATAAAGGATGATGGCCTCTATCTCTACCATAAAGTCAGGGTGCAACATTTATTAGAGGACGATTATGAAAAATGCATTACCTTCTCCAACTGATTGTTACAACAACATAGAAGAAACCCAAGATTTGTAAATGATATTTTATAGACAGATGAATCCACTTTCACACGAAATGGCATTTTTAACTTCCACAATCAACATATTTGGGCCCTTGAAAATCCCCAAGCCGTGCATGAAGGGAATTATCAAGTTAGGTTTTCGGTCAATGTATGGGCAGGAATCGTAGATAACAAATTGGTAGGTCCGTTTGTACTACCTCAGCGATTGAATGCTAACAATTACTTGAATTTTCTACACGACGAACTCCCAACATTGTTATAAGATATCCCTTTATGGGTTCGCCGCGATATGTGGATGCAGTTAGACGAGGCGCCATCTCATTATGTGGCTAGGCCTCCAAGAAGCTCAGATTTAAGACTACTGGATTTCTCCTTGTGAGGAGATTTGAAAATGAAGAAGAGCTAGTATTTCGTATTCGTGAAGCATCAGCAACCGTTAATGAAGCAATGCTCCAGCGTGTCAACAGGTCATCGTTAGAAGGGCAGTCAAATGCCGTGAAGTTGGTGGCAGAAGTTTTGAACATGTTCTTTGAAATAAGTTATTTTTACAAAGCACTGTATCCTAATTTTTACTTTAAACATTTCAACTGTTGGCCTATTGATTTTAGTTTTTTCTAAGTAGCTTCAACAGTGTTGCCAAGTTTCAGATTCTTTAACTGGCTCTTATCAGGAAACTAACCGCGAAGTTCCTGTTTGCAATTTTATGGTCTACATCGGTTGTAGAAAAACATTTTAATTCTAAAAATGAGTATGCATCCAAACAAACACTCAATGTGGTTGGTTTAATTTTTTGCGGTATAAACGTAGTAAGATGTGACGTCACCAAATAACTGATGACGTGCACGCAGACTAACAGCAACCTGAGTATATTTAGGTTTCTAGTGTCGTCATTATGAGCCAGAGATGCCTGTTTGATGTGCTTTACAATTTACCATATGATCTTGTAAAATAATCTTTATCAAATCGGTTGTTTCTGCATTCGAATATATGTTATTCAAACTTTGTTCGAGTTGAATAATTCTTAAGCCACTAGTTTGGGTGTGCATTAAGCTAAGAGCTTCAGTCCATAGAGATGTTCGGAAAACTGCATCCTCGATATCGGGCAATAGAACAATAAACAATAAATAAGCTAGTAAAACGTATCAAACGGACTTCGTTGATTTATAACACCGTCAAAAGACTCAAAACAATTTAGAATTTAGATGTAGTAGTACCGTCTGTGGTGTATTTTGGGTTGCCTACTGTTGGAATAGTAGGCTCGGACTCTACTGTGAATCAACCTGTATAAAACATCAGGATCGATAAAAGTAATTTGTAGAGAGCGCATAAAGCACCAATAAACTTTAAAATGTTCTATGAATAATTTCAACTATTTATAGAGTAAATAATATATTGTCGACTCGTACATTTTTCATTTATATACAATAAATTTCACATTTATTCACGCAACATGACTAAGGCTTCGATATGTAGATTTTACGTATGCATTTTATTGTTCAATAAAGCAGGAGTCTGTTATTCCGTATTAAAATAACGAAATTTCGCGTACGTATAAGGATTTATGGATGACATTAGTTACGCAGTATAATCATTATGGTTCGCAATAATACATGTGCCTATTGTATCGAATACTTTACTGAATTAGACTGTATAAATTCTAAACTTAATTCACAGAGGAAATAGCGGTTACGTCCAGGAATAGCAATTCGTATCAATTCAATACAATTAGGTGAAGCCGCTTAGGCTAATGTTTTTGTATTATTTTAAAAGCAATGGCAATTAAGTCTGCCTGCAATAAGAAAAATGTCAAGTCAAATTCAAATATTTTATTTTTTCTATTATACAGGATGTCCCATGACGTGAGGTAAATACTGAAGCAGCCGAAACAATAAATGATATCAACTGGTATCTGATACAGACTGTCTACGTTACTATGGAAATGATACTATTTACTTGTATGTCAAACAGTAGAGCACCAGAGTTGATTTCTCTGTTTGCGCTTACCCGTTAGCGCCCAGCGTCCTATTTATAGGACAGTGCATTTACGAATTTTTTTGGGCCACTTCGAGGTGGTGGATGGACTCGGGGTAGTGGGGTCTAAAAATAGATACAAAAGTGTCTACTGGGCCTACATTAGTTTTCAACTATCGGTTGTTATGTGTCGCCTATTGATGCGGCTATATTGCGTATTTTTGTCATCTGTGCAACACAACTTAGTTTTAGTGATTTCGTGAAAACCACACCACGTAAGTAAATATTTTTTGTTATTTTGGGATGCTGTAAGATCAACTTTATAATGACAAATGTAGGCTGAGTGTAATTGCCATTCAATTTTTGTGTGCGAACCTGTAAATCTTGGTGTCCTATAAATATGACGCTGGGCGTTACAGTGAATATTTTCAATATTTTACCCATCGTTTGGTTGACGAATTTTGGTTTCAGATTTCATCTAAAAGTAATAATAATGAGCAAAAATGTATTCAAAACATTGCAAGAAGCCATGGAATATTGCTTTTCGGAAGAAGTTGAGGCGGACATATTAGCCCCACCGCCTGAGGTGGATGCATTGACGGATGAGGAGGACTTTGATGATGGAGAACTTGATACGCCTACGACATTCCAGGAGGAACCGAAGTCGACTACATCAATGATTAAGGCGCCACATGATGTGTATTACGACGACGAAGACGACCATTAGCGTCGTTAGCTGCTAGAAGCAGCGTTTCAACATCTACCTACTATAAGAGGACCTTCTACTTCTGCTACAAGTGGCACGAATGATCTGTTTCCACCGAAGCGAAGATGAATGACCAAGACGATTATTCCGCCAGAGTGGAAAAACGTTTTCCTGGAATACCATCGTAAAGAAAAAAAAAGGACATGATGCCGTTCCTCAGCCAAGGGTGATCTATAATTATAACCGATACATGGTAGGTGTTGATCAACATGTTTGGCTTTTAGAAAAGCATAGTATTTCGGTGAGGGGAAAAAGTGGTATTGGTGTCTATAGTTACCCGCATTATTGATAAGTCTGTCGTAAATGCGTTTATATCGTTTATATCGAAACATTCACGGCAAAAATCAATTTCCATAAAGGATTTCAGAAGATCTCTTGCAGTGCAATATCGAAAAATTGAACACGGTAAACGAATCCTCAAAGGTAGACCGCTTAGTTTCCTTTCAACTTCCAGGCCGACGGTTACTGATGATTAGGTACAATGAAAGGACACGTTTCTTGGAAAAACGTGAAAAGCAACGCCGCTGCCAGTATCCAAATTGTTCAGGTAAAGCGAAGACATTTTGCAGCAAGTACAACGTTACATTGTGTTTTCCAAAATACCATCGAAAATAATACAAAAATCACTTTCTTCTAATTTTAATTTTTCCGCAAATGTTTATTTTTATTTGTCAATCCTTGTAATTCTTAATATGATAATTATAATTACTTTTGTTTTGTTAGTGCTTGATAAATATACCGTCTCTTAAATTTTTGAATTTTATTTGTATTTACCACAATAATGTACTCATATCCTCCCAGCGTCCTATTTATAAAACAGCATTTTTTGAAAAAACTACAG
>JABXWE010045189.1:0-27457 GCA_014611495.1 Limonius californicus
GCAAACAAAAAGATATGCAAAAAAGTACATCTGTATTACATAATAAAGTTTTATTATGAAATTACACTAATTATTATATTATATTATAAATATTTATAAAAAAAACTTTGTTCGGCAAATAATATAAAAAAGCATTTACTCAAATTCACTAATAATATATTATTAAGAATATACATTAAAAAAATAAGGGACTGAATGATTTACAGTGGCAGATTTTTTACATTGTTTAAGGCATAAAAACAGTTCATTATAATGTGTTTTTTAATATTTTCTACTTTAAAAGACTACCTTCGGTCGGAAAGAATATGTTTATATGTAGAAAAGCTTCTTTCTACATCCAGTGACGTAATAGGGGCATTTTTTAAACAGGAATTAAGTCAGGGGCCACGTCAACATCCCAAAATTCCCCTTGCAAAATTTTTGATACTTTGGTAAGAATTTGGCAACCTTCATTTTTATTTAAAACGTCATTTAATTTTCCTGAAATGCTTTTTCCAACTGCTCCTTTAACTTTTTCTAGCGACTTTTTAATGGTTAAAATTAAATCAGTCGATTCTGTTAACGATAGTTCTTGTTTTTCTAACCTTAAAATTGTTTCGGAAAGAGATAATTTGATTTAATAAATGCTCATTGCCCTGCCAGTTTAGGTTTTTGCAAAACGCATTTTGCTGTACAAATTGCTGGGGAATCATTAGAAAACTCTAAAATTAATTCTTTAATTTTATCAAAATTATTACAAGCCTTACTAGGGACTAAGCACCTCTAAATGCCGTCCTACCCTAATACTGGTTTCTAAATATTTTAGAAAACAATTTTAGTTAAATATTTTTACTGCTGTGTTTCTGAGTGGTAAATTATGCAAAATTGCATAACAATTTGATTAAAAATGCTGAAATATGCAGAATTATTAAAAATATGTATAAAATTCCAAAAAATGTAGAATATGCTTTTTATAATTAGCGTCAATCAACTTTAATTAACGTGACTCGCGCAGAACCAAAAGCATTTTGATGGTATATCACTATTAAAGGATATGCATTTTGCATAAAATCCCAGCCTTACATAAGGTAAGTTTTCCTATTCCACCATTTCGGTTCTAGGTACCCCAACCAAAAATTCCAAACGGTAACACCCACTTTCTTATACCTAATTCAAGAGCTCTTACAAAATGCTATTCAATAGTAGCAAACAATTTCCCCCACACGTTTCAGAAAAATGGAATGGCCCCCAAGATCTCCAGATTTTAACCTCATCGCACTTCTTTCTATGGCTTCACCTAAAATCTGTCTTCTACTAAAGTCAACCTCAGTCCATTGCACAGTGTGCAGGGCAGTTGCGCCACAAACCTTTTAAAATGTTCGGATTTTAGAGAATTTGAGAATAGACTTTACTATTACCTTTTTTTTTTGTTTCATACTACTTTCCCCCCTCCCTCCGGATCCGCTTTCGCATTATTTCTGGGAGGGGTCCCTTACATACTAGCCGTTCATGCAAGATGCACCCTAAACATAACTAAGTGAAATACGGTCGCCTTATTAGGCGGGGTTGAAACACGCGGCCCATCGGCCACATATCGCTGTGACCTCGACTGGCAGCGCATATTCGCACTGCCCCACCGAAGCCCCTAATTTACTATTGCCTAGAAAATAATAAAAATCATTTTGAATATTTAAACAAATATTTTATCATTTCAGTTAAAATAATTGGTACTGAACCTTTTGAGTTTCATTTCTTAATTTTTCAGAAGATCATTCCACCAAATTTTTATATTTGAGACCATTGCAAACAAAACGAGCTGCAGAGGTGGCTTTGAAATTACTTATGAATAAGGTAAAAAAAAATGTTTGCTACTATTGAATAACACTTTATAAGAGCTTTTTAATGAGGTATCACAAAGTGGGTGTAACCATTTGAAATTTTTTGTTGGGGTATTTTGAGACTAAGGTGTTGAATAGGGAACGTTACCTCATGAGCAGTGATGAGTCCCACTCCATGTTGTAGAAACGGTTTCTAGAAATTTTCAATACCTCTTTTATTTCCAGAGATATAACACATTATACGTTTTCAAATTGAAATGTATTTCACATCTAAATAAATAATTCCATTTCAAATTATAAATAGAAGCCTCAAACCTATATTTTCAATACTGGGCTCAATAAAATAGTTTAGCACCCATTTGCTTCCTGCACCAGGTATTTATTTAGCATAAAAATCACCTACCTGTAAACTAGGATGGCAACCAAGATCCAACAGCATCTTCACAACACCAATATGTCCCTTGTTCACACCGATATGCAGCGCAGTCTGCCTCCGTTTATTACGAGCATTTAAATCAGCACCAGCATGAGCCAGCAGCTGCATCACGGCTGGCTCATCACCAAAGGCGGCATGATGCACGGCCCGATCCCCATCCTTATCTTCAATTTCAACGTCCGCACTATAACGCAGTAAAACAGTAATCACTTCGAGATGACCGTTTTGACTCGCAGCCTGCAGGGCAGTGTGACCAGCGAAAACCCCGTTAACATCGGGACCAATTCCAGCTCCAGCAGTATTGCTTTGTTTGAGAACTTCTTCCACTTTTTGAGAATCACCGTTAGCTGCCGATTTAACTAATTCTTCATTAACGTCCCCGGACACATGGGTTTCAAAAAGCTTCTTCAATAAAGCACTCAGGCGTTCACCGCTGGTTGTACCGTGCATTGTACCATCTTTGCTAGCCACTTTAGTGACCGCCAAGGGGTTGTACGTCCAAGTTGTATTACACACTTCAACTTTCAGATCATTATCGTTGTAGATTTGTTGGATGTGTCCGATTTTCCCAAGAGTCTGAAACAAACAAATTCTTTGAATTTTGAAGCAAGTAACGGTCTAAACATGAAGTAAGTTAAAGTGTTGTATCCATAAATAAAAATGAGCAGAAAAGTTAGCTTAAATTTTTCATTCTTCAAACGCTCTCTGCATATTTAATAAATTATACAGTCTGTTCCAAATTTTATGCTCACCACTGAAATTTTGAAAACAGATGCAATTTAAGGTGATATGAGAAGAAGCTGCACATACAGGGTGATTCTAAATATGTGCAATTCACTTTGACATTTATTATTATGGGGTGAGGGTTGAGATACACAGGGACAGGATATGCGCAACTATGGCTGCCTTAAGGTCCATAGCGTCTACCTGTCCAAGACCGTTATGCGTGGTGAAGAGCCACACCCTACTTGAGGTAGCCCTGTTTCGCAGAACATAACGGATCTAGACCAGAGAAGGTCGATAAAAAATCTTCCTAACGACAGGCTAGTAACCTGCTTAGGCGAAAACAATTTACTCGAAAACTAAACAGTCGCCTCGGACCGGACGGATCTACAGATGACAAACATAGCAAAGAAAAAGGAAAACGAAAACGGACATCAAATTCCCTAAAAATAGCGGTATGGAATGTACAAGGTATTAACACTAAAGAAATAGAAATAAACAACATTATGAAAGAAAGAAACATTGACCTCATAGTACTAACCGAAACCAAGAATATACTTAACGGAACTAAAGATATAAATGAAATCCTCATGATTTGGAGCAGTACTCAACCACAGGAAAGAGCTCATGCTGGAACTGCTATACTAATTAGCAAGAAATACAGAAATGCGGTAAAAAAATTATAAATTTATAAACGAGAGGATAATAGTGCTAAAACTAAAGACAAAAAGAGGACCTCTGATGCTGATAGGAGTTTATGCGCCGGAAGAAGGAAGGAAAGAAGAAACAGAACAATTCTATAAAACCCTACAACAAGAATACATCAAAATTAACAAAAATAATAATATAATCACAGCGGGAGATGTCAGCGCAAGAGTTGGTAACACACCAGTAAACAAAACAATAGGTCCATATGGGGAGAACACACAAAATTACAATGGAGAAGAACTGAGGAACTTTGCAATTTTTAACGATCTCAGAATTACAAATACGTTTTTTAGGAAAAAGGACATTAACAAATTTACCTGGAGTGTTAGAGAACATAAATCGTTAATTGACTACATACTTACAAATAACAAAACACCCCCCTTAGTCGAATACATGCATGTATATAGAGGGTATGACATCTCTACCGACCACTATCTGGTAGAGAGCAAAATAAAAATCCCATTTAGATGGCTAAACCCAAGATAATAGTGAAAGAAAATAGAACTTACAAAGTACAGTTACTAAAACAAGACCAACATTCATATCAATCACGTCTAACAGACCTCCTAAGTCAAATTAACACAGAAGAAGACATAGAAACAGAGTGGTGTAACATAAAAACAGCATTACACCAGACAGCAGAAGAAACACTTGGCACACGATGAAAAAACTCCCGAAGGAAAGGTGAAAAAGTGTGGAATGACATGTGTGCAATAGCAAAAGGAGAAATACAAAAAGCACAGCGCGAAGCCTGGGACAAATACATATGTAGATGGATTAGAAAAAGATGTACATGGTGCACAAACGAGATCTTATAAAATAATGAAACATCTCAATAGAACTGAAAAAGATACGGCATGACTCAACATAATTGGCACTGAAGAATGGAAAGAACGTTATAAAAAGCTGTGGCACAACGAAAATTCAACAGAATATGGAAAGGAAAACAATCGAAAAGCAGCAGGTATTGATAATATTAACATGGAACTAATAAAATACGGGATCTTAATGCTAAAAACCTTCTCTGGAATTTCTGTCGTTCGGATTCGACGTTAAACTGTAGGTCCCCCGTGTTTCTACCTTAGCGCTGAGGAGAAACACGTGGCAGAGAAGAGGCCGATGCCCAGCAGTGGGACGGAAAGGCTGTTGACGATGAATAAAATACGGAGATTTACTCCTAAGATTCAGGCTATTGCACCTAATTAATATGTGCTGGAAGCAACACACAATACCTGAAGAATGGACAATTGTTAAAGTGATATAACTATTTAAAAAGGGAAATTGAAAAGATTGCGATAATTATAGGGGCGTAAGTCTATTAACAGCCGGATATAAGATCTACTCTAAGACTCTAACAAACAGACTACGACCAATAGCTGAAACAGTAATAAGCGAAGAGCAAAATGGATTTCAGAAAGGACGATCATGTACAGATGGAGTCATAACATTGCAACTTATAATTGAAAAACGCCGCGAATACAATTTAGAAACACATATGGCTTTTATTGACTACACAAAAACCTCCGGTAGAGTGCTCCGCTCCCAACTGTGGAAAATATTAGAAGACAAAGCTTATATAATAATACTAAAATATTCATTGACACAGATGATAACTCATCTAGAGATGATTTTATTGATATAAATCAAGGTGTACAACAAAGCTGCGGTATGTCACCAACCTTATTTAATATAAATATTGACGATATCCTTAGAGAATGGAAGAAAGTGGCGCCAGCCGGAATTCCAATAAATCGCAATACCTCAATCAACTCAATTCTATACGCTGACGATCAAGTAATCATTGCACAAACTGAAGATGAACTCCAAACAGCAGTAGACCGGTTAAACACAATTTCAGAAGAATTTTATGTATTATTAGCCCGCCACATCCCATTGTTGGGCAAGGGCCTCCCCCATAAGGGGGGTTGTTGATCTACTCTCCCGTAGTGATCAATCCTCGTGGGAGAGAGGCGCCGCGTTAACGCAACCTTCGGGTCACCCATCCAAGTACTGACCGAGACAACGCTGCCTTAACTGTCCTGATCGTACGTGAACGGGCGACGAATGTGCGCAACCCGGGACCTACAAGAAGAATACAGTTGCAAAATATCGGCAACAAAGACTAAAATAATGGCCTTCAGAGGGAAAGATCCCATACGATCCAAAATTGTGGTCAATAACCAAAATCTAGAACAAGTCTCCCACTTTAAATATTTAGGATGCGATATAATATATGATAACAAACAAAGATATCACAAATAAACTCTCCCAATTCCAAGCACTGTGCGGCACAATACGGAAACACATCGGAAAGCAAGCAAGGAAGGAAGCCCAGATAAAGTTCTACAATGCTATGGCGGTCCCTGTCTTGCTGTATGGAAACGAAGCATCGACGATGTCTGTAAAAGACAAATTAAGAATTCAAGCTTCCGAAATGAGATTCTTAAGGGCAGCGAAAGGCTGCACGAGAGCGGACAGGATCAACAATGACGCAATAAGAAATGAACTAGGAGTAAAAGCAGTATACAGAATAAATCAACAAAGAACTAACTGGGAAGCACATATGCAAAGGATGGACATAATAAGACTCCCAAATCAAGCCCTGAATTACAAACCCAAAGGAAGACGGGACGTGGGACAACCAAGGAAAAGATGGCGACGAGTCGGAACAGGCCCAAGGGCCTAACTCGTGAAAGCGATGATGATGATGATGATTTATTATTATTTATCCCCTAAACCTCAACCACCTCAAAGATTTTTTACATCAATTCACTAAAATGTAAATAGCTTTTTGTGTCTTGCCAAATTTTGACAAACTTCACTGTTTTGCAAAGCTAATGGTCCAAGCATACTTTACAGCCAAAAAAAATGTACAATTGAGGGTGAGAAGTGGATAAAATCTTACCCAGAAGTGAAAATTTTAGTGTACAAATTTAGAAATTAGTTGTATGTGTTTAAATTGTCATTTTTATTTGAAACTCTGTTAAATAACTGCTTAAATACTAAATTTTCGAAGAAATTTATTCATTTAAAAATGTTTCATTTCTGGGTCAGACTTCATCCACTTTTCACATTCATTTGTACATTTTTCTTGACTGGAAATTAAACTTGGGCTGTTAGCTTTGCAGAACAACAAAGTTCATCAAAATCAGAAGAGAAGCAAAAGAGTTATTTACATTTTTTTTTAAATTAACATAAAAAACTTTTACAATGCAATATCACCACAACGGCACTGAATTAAAAAAAATGTACTAGGTGATTTAAGGGTTAAATAACCTCAGCTAGCTTTTCACAGGTGCTTAGTATCACTCTGTATATGACACAAATTTATTGATGCTTCTGTTGTCCCAAAACAATGCACCCTATAGTTGTTAAAGTACTCAATAAGTTTTGTATTAATTTTCAATTTCAGAATAACAAAACAGGGTCATAGTTTCATCGGGGTAGGACTACATACCACATATATTAAAAGCAGAAGTTGGTGATTTATTAGTAGTTTTTATTGTATACCCTACTGTAGCCAAAAGTTTCTCAAGCAAAAAAAATAAGCAGCTAAACTGAATGTTTTAAAGTTCATAAAAATAAAATACAGAAGTATCTAATTTACGGTTTCCTAGATACACTAATATAAAATTAATTACTCCTATTAATTAGTGATAGTAGATATTCTAGCAGTTTGTCTGCTCATACTTCTTGCAAAAAATCCTAATACAACATGCCTAAAACTGTGAATTGTGTTTATTGCTAATACTGAGCAGAAAACGCAGGGAAATCTTTATAATTTCCTTGGTTCAGAATCCACGATACATTATAGGTCCACTATGTCTATAGCACTTTAAACGCAAGATACTGACACAGGAAAGACTGATATGTTTCTAATAGGATACAGTACTAAACAAAGAAGTATTGAGCAAGTGAACTGATTCACCGGTGCTAAACAATTTTTCTGTTTTCATAAGCAGTTACATGACCATTACATATAGATTTCTGATTATTTACAAATTTCCCTGAATGATCTCTTTCCTTAGAACCTGTTTTTTGTGGTTAATATTATAACATTGTGTACATTCAAAAAACAGGCTCAGAACTGTATGCACTAATTTAATAATGCATAAAAAAGCTAATAATTTTGTAATAGATACAAATGTAAACAACTTAACAAACTTGTAATATTTTTCCTGCAGATTTTATAAAAAAAAAGCTGTTTTATTATCAAATCATCATTTTTGCTAAATAATACATGTTTTTTAATCATTTTTACATTTTTCTGATTTTACTCTACAAAGAGTATTAAATATGTACATATCATAAAAATTATTAAAAAACAAGATATTACACCAGGGTATTTTCATAATTTACCATTTCCTCGGACTGCCTTGAAAATAGTTACGTATAGGACAATCACATTAAAAAACAAGTTTTATTTACAATATTCAAAGTCACTCAATTCTCATAAAACTTTATATTATGCACTTCCACAGAAATGCAATAGGACTTTATCGAATTTGTATAAGTATGCGATTTGGTATATCAAAATTAAATACCAGCCAATTTATTCTACAACATATAATTGTTATTAAAGCAAATCAGTTACTCTTGAATGATACTTACAGGTGCCATCCCATCAGCCCATTCACCATGACCCCGCTGCAACATCTTAATGCGCTCCAAATCAGAACAAATCTGCACCACATCCCCCACAGCAAACTGTTGCTGAGGAGTTTCATTGAATCCTTCAGAAGACGAAGGTGTTGCAACTTTTGTGAGCACTGCTGGATTGAACGTCCACCGATTTCCACTGTTATAAGCTACAACAATGTCGTGGTCTTCATCTATACCAACAACAGTCCCAGTGTTGCTCAGGCACTCAAACATCCCATCTGTCCAGCCTCCATGTCCGTGCTGGAGTGACTGCACAATCTCCAGGTCCAAATCTACATTCACTTGGTCTCCAATTTTTAAGCCTGGGGGCCCCGACCTCCCTGCTCCTTGTTCACCCAAACAGGGTAAATGGTCACGGTATACAGTTTGCCCTTTAGCATCATTTACAACCTTCAAATCAGCCATGCCTTCAAAACCGACACGATATAAGTTTTTCGAAGCATTGTCCCACACAACATACGCTGCCGACCTGGGGCTAGCAGCAGACCAGTCTTGGATTTCCTGCACTTTCCCACGCCTCCCATTACCCCCATCTTGGTCCTCCCACTGCCAGTCCACACCCCGCACAACACGTGCACCAGGAAATATACCCCGAACCGCTATTTTCTTGCTTTTCCGACGTGTTTCAAGAAAGACCCTCTCACTACCAGGTGTAGTTATACGATAAAAACGGTGCCTGAGTTGGTGTTTATCCCCATGATAACAAATCGAGCAAAGATCATAATTTCCACACTCTGCACATTTCCAACGGATGCCAAAAATTGGTTGTTGGCGGCACGTATCACACATTGTTCCTTCATGCTTTACACCTGTTGGGGCACTGTCAAGAATGCGCAAATCGTACTGGCCTGAACACCGATAATTAGCAGCCGTTCCATTATCCCAAACCACCACAACTTCGTCTGGAGATTCGAAATTTCGCACCGTCCCTACGTGACCTTCACCTCCGTCCTAAAATTGATGTAACTTAGGTTTTAATTATTAATTATTGAATATAAACAAAACATAACCTGCTTTCCCCATTTCCAATCTGGCCCTCTTATAACACGTGCCCCTACGCCCTCCATCATTACCCTGGTGGGTCTGGGTGCTCCAGCCGTTCCTCCTACAGCGTTGGCCATTTCCATGCTTTTTAAATATAACTTTTAGAAGAAAAAAGTCGGAAACCTACAAAAAGGTTTATTTTCGTTAGTTCGAATGTACTCGGCGTCGTCGAATTGCTCGGATCGGGACTTTTCGCCGACCGTTGGAACTGCCTAAAAATTGTTACAACCAGGGCGGTAAATTTGAACTACTCTTCCTCAAAATAAATTACAAATGATGCCGTAAACCCCACATCCTGAAGCGGGCCCTCAGGCCATCAAGATCTTTGGCGGGCTCCCCGACCTACCGCTAAGGTTAAAGATATATTTATTTAAAAAGAATTATAGAAGATATAAGTCAACACAGACGGATGAAGAGTGCGAAAACTATAAGAGGGTACGAAATGAAATCAACTCCAAAATAAGAGAAATAAAAGAAAATTACTGGGAAAAGTATACAAACGATCTGCAGAGAGACTTTTGCGGTCAACAAAAACAAATATGGAGAATGATACGTACACAAAAGAAAGAAGTGCAAGATTTTGTAGAAACAAATAAAATAAAGGAGGATATATGGGTCGAATACTTTAAAAATCTCTACGTAGAAAATGCGAGAGACGGAGGGCAGGACGACGAAAGAATAAGGACAGTACGCACCAGACTCGAAGTTGATGAGGAAGAAATATTGACAGCTTTACGAAAACTAAAAAATAGGAAATCGCCTGGCGAGGATGATATAACGAATGAAATGTTGAAATATGGAGGCCCTGTACTCTCACAAGAATTAGTTAAGATGATGCAGACTATATTCCAAAAAGCAACAATTCCACACTCCTGGAGAACTGGTATAATAATTCCCATATTTAAAAAGGGACAAAAACAAATTCCTAATAATTACAGAGGCATAAATCTGTTACAAAGTGCATTAAAACTTCTAACAAAAATTGTAACACAAAAACTAGCAGAAATTATAGAGATAAGGGACGAACAACACGGATTCAGGGTTGGAAGATCATGTAACGATGCCATATTTGTTATTAGACAAATAGCTGAAAAAGCATTAGAATTTAATACGCCTGCTTTCCTTTGCTTTGTGGACATTACTAAAGCATTTGACAATATTCAACTCTATCATGTACTAAAGATTCTAGCTAAATATAATGTTCCAGACAACATAGTTAACCTAATAGAGGATATATATAAGAATAACCAGAGCAGAGTTAGAACAAATGGTAAATTATCCAAAACAATTCCAGTAAACAAGGGCATTAGGCAAGGAGACTCATTAAGTCCGATGCTATTTAACATGATAATGAATGAAATAATTGAAGATATCAAGAATAGACAAGGCTACAGAATGGGAGATGCCGAAATTAGAATAATTTGTTACGCCGACGATGCAGCGCTAGCTGCTGGCAACGAGGATGATCTACAGAGACTATTATTTCATTTCTCAAATAGCTGTAAGAGATTCGGATTAAACGTTGCCACTAACAAAACCAAATGCCTAACAATAAGTAGAGAACCTCTCCGATGTAAACTAGAACTAGACGGACAAATAATAGAACAAGTACACAGCTTCAACTACCTAGGGACAGAAATAACGAGTGACAGAAAATTGAATGATGAAGTGCAAAGACAAGCCAATAAAGCCTTGAGAATATCTGGATGCCTGAACGATTGCATATGGCGAAATAAATACTTAAGAACAGAACTAAAGGTAAGAGTATACAAATCAGTAGTAAGACCGGTACTGACATATGCCTCAGAAACACGTGCGGATACAGTTAAAACAAAGCAGATGCTGGAAACTGTGGAAATGAGGACACTTCGAAAAATAACAAACAAATCCCTAAGAGACCACATTCGAAGCGAAGATATTAGACAAGAGTGTAGTATACAAAAGATCGGAGAATGGGTAGAACGACGCAGAGATGAATGGAATCAGCACATAACAAGAATGAACGAGACCAGACAAGTAAAGATAGCAAGGGATAGAAGACCACGCGGGAAGCGCAGCCCCGGAAGACCAAAGAAAAGGTGGAAAGATAATCTGGAATGAACAAGCTATTAGCTTAATAAGAAGAAGAAGAAGAAAAGAATTATGTGGCTTTACATAATAAAAACTTACAATATCTTACAATATATTACAGGGGACCGCGGTAGAGTAATAGCCGCAGCGCTTGGCTTTGGAGTTATTCTACCAAAGTCGCTTAGGTTCGAATCCTGAGCATTGCACTTTCCCAGGGTGTTTGTGGTGTCTAGGGCATGGGGTTTTTCAAGGGTGGGGCATGTTAGACCTGTGAATAGCACGAAATGTGCTGAGCCAGGATAAGCTGGGTGGGATGGGAATCTTGGAGTTCGATTCTTAAAAAAAAAAAACAATATTATACAAAATTATATCAAAGTCATGTTCTAGCTTTTGTTGACGCATATTTTACAAAACTTTAGCTTTAGCATTTTCAAGGCATAAAATTACCAGTGGCGGCTTGCGGGTAGAAATGTAGGTGAAGTGCTATTATAAGAACCCTAATACTAACAATTAGTAAAAATATAATTCAATGTCAACTTACCTAGTTTTTGTAGACCAAGTCTATCCTTCTGCCCTTTAATGCAGAAAAATTATTTATTATGTCTTCGTAAAATGGTTAATTTTTTATTAATTCTAATAAAACTTCTTTTTGAATTGAAATATTTGCCAAAGAAGAAAGCCTGTCTTGAGTTACTGCATTTCTTAAGTACGTTTTTATTCGTTTAAGGCAAGAAAAACTTCTTTCCAGTGATGCACTTGTCGACGGAATAGTTAATATGAGGCAAAACAATTTGTAGGCTTCGGTAAAAATTTCTTTGTCCTCATTGAGATTTTCTAGTAATTCTTGGCTCTGTTGATTACGGCATTTTTCATCAGCATAAAGAAGATTTAATTCGTGTTTAAAACACTGACTTTTTGTAAATATTTTGCCATAAAATTGACCTAAACTTTCAAATGCTTTAGATGGAAAACACGAATCATATTGTTCGAATTTCCGATTTCGTAGTATCAACCAAAGACATGAATTGTAACTTATCGCGGTCTTGAAACCTTACTTCCATTTCCATTACAATGTGAACGAGTACTTCATAAAACAAAATTCTGTATTTTTTGTCATGCCATTATTTGTAAGGCTAACGTATTCCCGCTTAGGGCACTTAGAAATATCGATTTGTGTTATTTCTATTTGCTTAGTCTTTTAGAAGAGTGTATCAAAGAAATCGTCATTCCTTTTCCTCTTTAGTAGTTCAATAGTTTTATTTATTTTTGTAACACAAAAATTAATATCCAATGATTTCTTTCGGAGAACATCAAATAATATGTCAATGAGAGAGAAAATATCATTAAATACTACAGCTAAAACTGCGAATTCAAAATTGTTGAACTCGTTTAAAAACCGACGGTCAAACCCGAACATGAAGTTCAGCGGCTGATTGCGATTGAGCTCTTCACTTGCACCATTCAGCGTGAACCAATAATTGTAGATATCGACGTATGCGTTACTACGGCAACGGATAAGTGCAGAGTTAAAATACGTTTGAGGCCGACTCTTCACTACAATTGCACGAGTGTTGTAGGTACGATTTTTTAAGGTGACTGTGTTCATGCTCGACGGATTGTATTTAAAATTTAAATTTTAAATACAACCGTCCAGAAAAAATTTAATGTGTTTGTTTTCACTAAGCTTATTGTATCTACGAGTATGTATGCCATAAATAAACGACTCCTAATAGGTGTAATGCCGATAAATAGTTTGTTATGTAATTTAAATAAATATTCGCAATTGAATGATAATTTTAGGTGAGGCACATCACCTACTTCACTTGGCGAGCCGCCACTGAAAATTACTAGATGATTAAGTCGCCCTTGACTAGTCGGCTTCTTTGCCATGTAGTCAATGAATTTGTGACCAGCCTTTTTTAACGAAATTTTAGAACCGCACAAAGCTCAACAGAAATAGGTTAGTAGAAATAGAAAACTTGTATTTATGGGTTCACCGCTATAAGCTTCCATTAATAAATTGGGACCCATATCCTACAGTACCCCGCTGGCTATCGAAAAGAGATCACAGGGTTCGCGACAAACCAAAAACGAAACGTCAGCCTTATTTTTCAGCAATTTTCAAGTAGAGACTGCCAGCGAGACCAAAATCGCTACTGATGAAGATGTGTCTAACATTAAGACCAGCAAGAACAGTCCTTTTTTCAGACGTTTTGTTCTGTGTCCTTCCTTGAAATCAAGCCGAACGCAAATGGTATTTCTTTTGAACTGTTTACATTTTTCTATTGTTTTCTTTCTGTTGGCGCAAAGAAATTTAAATAAGAAGAGCGATGAACTTTCGGCGATGAGAAATAGGACTCTAGCGAAGGAGGTAGCAGCAAAAAACTGCAGTCTACATCTATAAACTGTGAAATAAACTAGCATTACTCACGTAAATTTGAAAAAAAAATTCAGTTCACCACACTTCCAGTTCGTTAAAAGAGTACCTAGTTATTCTACGATATAATTTGCTTTATTTTGATGCAAAATATTATAGAAAATACATTTAACTTAAACCTATTCTTCGACATAGCAGCAGGAAAAATAGATCTGCAATATGCTTTATCTGTAGAGTAAAGCATATCAATTGGTTCGTGTGATGCTTGAAGAGCTCCCATGGATATAAGAATTGCAATAGAGGCTTTTACTTCGATGTCGTCTATTGCATCCCAAGTTTTTGCTTTAGAAGGATACTTTGCATTCCACAAATCGTAATGTTTCTTCGCTTTTCTATTGGTTTCTTCCACAATAATTTCAATTATTTCGGGAGTTATGAACAGGAAAAAAGCTTCAGGTATAATAGCAGGGGCGTCATTTGGGGGAGGGGGCAGGGTAGGGCAATTGCCCCCCCCCCTGGCTTCGGACAATGTTAAAATTTTAGGAGGGAACGACGGGAAAAGTAAACACGATGTTTCGTATCTGTCAGTTCGTAAGAGACTGACTCCATTTTTATTATCGTTGGAACAAAAACATACATCATAGTTAGAGTTACTGCAAATGTCAGTAGATGGCGCAGCATGTACTGACTGAATAATATTTTTAGATATCATTCTTTAACAGACAAAAGCCTAACCAGATACACTTGGCCCCCCAAGAGCAGAATTTTTTATATCTGAACTTCGTCAATTAAAATAAATCCTAAATAAAAAATTAAAAAAACTTTACATCAAATTTAAAAATTATATCAGTGGTCAAATAATGTGGTAATACCTTATAACTCTCGGAAATCCCAGACGCTTCGAACGTTAAGCAATGAAGTACGCCTCGATGGAGTGATTCATAGTCTGGAAGCAATAATGTCTTGGAAAGACAGAGACTCGTCCTCAAACGCAAAACTTTTAAATAATTCATTACCTATGTGAATTTACCTTCATAATTTTCTTATTACGCTTACAAAATATATTTTCTTACACCTTGCCATTATCAAAAGTTTTGCAAAAGTCTGACATTGACCTTTTGATTGCACATAATTTAGTTGATGATGTTGTTGCTCAATTAAATAGCGTTCGTGAAACAGCAGAAGCTTCTTTTAAGGATATTTACGATGAAGCATGTATAAAAGACAATAATTTTAATATTGATATTAAGAAACCAAGGACTACATCAAAACAAACATCAAGGTTCAATGTTCCAGCCGATTCTGTAGAGGAGTATTTCAAAAGATCGATTTTTATTCCATTTATTGATCAAATATTGACCCAACTTCAAGAACGATTCACACGACACGGCAACATTTTGTAAAATTTTTCTCTCTTATGCCAAATGGAAAAGAACCTCCAGCAGCAACTGTAACGGAAGATCTTCGTCAGTTGCGTGAATTTTATGACGGTGATTTGGTCTCAACAAATCCAGCAATTTTGAACGCTGAATTCAAGTTGTGGTATAGAAAATTTGATAAATCTGTTGAAATAACGCCATGCAAAAATGCTATTGATGCATTTTCAAAGTGTGATAAATCTATAAACCCTAACATCTATAATTTATTAAAAATATTTGCAACGCTTCCGGTCATTTTCAACATTACGCCTATTAAAAACTTACTTAAGATCGGCCATGATTGAATCACGATTGAATGGATTGGCTTTGCTTTATATACACAGAGAGATTAATGTTACCACGACAGGGGTAATTCAAGAACTATGTAAAAAAAAAGAAAACTTGATTTTATTCTATAAAGAAATTTCTATAAACATCTAATGAATTTTATTTAGTTTTCAATTAATTTTTTTCCATACAACCCGGCCCAGTTTTATATTATTATATATTGGAAATATAAAAAAAAAGATACATGAAACATGATATTTTGGGTTTCATTAAGTTCCTCTAAAATATGGAAGATTCTCTTAAAATTAGGTCACGCCCCTTTCTTGCCCAAATTTTCGAATGCGGCGCTAGGTTTTATTACTCGCGCTTCGCGCTCGTGTTATAACGCTGTAAACACAACTGCCGCCCCCCCCCCTTAAGGTTAAATCCTGGGTGCGCTACTGGACTTTCCCAAAACAAACGGAAGAAGATTTAACTCGCTTTTGTACAACACATTTGAATGGATCGAATATTCAAGTGAAAAGGACTCCGTGTATTGTTTCTGTTGTCCACATTTTAAACCAAACAGTACATTTTCCGGAGAAACTAGTGGAAATATTGCTTTTGTGGATTATGGCTTGAAGAAATGGAAGGATATAAAAAATCTATTGTACAAACACTCAAATGGGCAACGACACAAGGTTTCATCTCAACTTTGGCTGAACTACAAATCAGTACAAAGAAGCGAAAATAAATCCATTGCTTGCACGATCAATGTCCAAAGACAAGGAAATTCTAGATAATCGGAATCATGTACGCTGGTTAGTAAAAACGACATGCTACCTTGGGTCACAGGGACTCGCATTCCGAGGAAAGGAAGAACACGAAGAATCCGACAATAAGGGCAACTTTATAGAGCTTTTGAACGTATTCGCCCAAGAGGATACTAAGTTAAAGGAAAAGTTGTCTTCACGATATGGGCACTATGCTTCCCCTGAGTATCAAAATGATCTGATAAAGGCTGTGGCTCATTGTACAAGGCAGAAAATTTTGAGTAAGATGTCGAAAAATCGCTATTTCACTATCATGGTGGATGAAACTAAAGATGCATCTAAGAAGGAAAACAATTGAGTTTCGTCATCAGATTTATTGACCAAAATGGTAATGTGAACGAACATCTTTTGGGAACTAAACATGTCAAGAATTTGAATGCAAGCAATTTATTTGATCATATAAAAAACTACTGAATGAAAATGGACTATGTATTAGGAACTGTGTTAGCCAATGTTACGATGGAGCAGCCGTCATGAGTGGACATCTAAATGGTGTTCAAAAGAGGATCCAAGATATTGTTCCATATGCGATGTACGTGCACTGTTACGCACACAGATTGAATCTCTGCCTAGTCGCTACTATAAAGAACATCAACGTAATTTCGAATTTTTTCAAGATAGTCCAGACAGTATATAACTTCATTATGAATGGACAAACAAAATATGAAGGATTTGTGGAAACTCAGAAGTCCAAGAACCTACAGGTATTACACTTTTAGAGAGATTAGTCGAAACAAGGTGGTCTTATTGGTATAACTCTTTGAAAAAAATTAAACTTCGCTACGTAGAACTCAAAGACACCTTAAATATTGTGGCCAGTCAAAGCGTAGACATTTTGGCTCGAGCTGAAGCTACGGGGATATAACAAATTAGTTAAAAGTGCATTAAATACGGATTTTTGCGATTTGAAAGTTCGATCATGTAATGCTTATACAGTGAGATTATCTTTACTACGAACTCGACAGGCAATATCACAGAATATAACAGTACAACCTAATCCCTGATAGACATTTTTGGGCAATCTCAAATTCGCAATGATTTACTCGTGTTCGCAGTCCATTAATTTACACTGTATATTTTTTTCTATGAAGATTTGTTTAAATTTCTCCTTAATCGGAATATTGTAAACGTAAATAAGGCAAAATACAAAAAAGCTAAAGTTTTATAAGTAAATTATGAGCTTCGGGGATTTTGCTTTTTGTCGCGCATAGAACATATTTACCTGCTTCATAATCAAATAATAATATTTAAATAACTAAATCTATTTCCTGCGATATTGCAGCTGTAAAAAACGTTATTCACGGTGATTAAACAATGTAAGTAAAATTTAAATAGTGTAAAAGTAGTACCTACGTCCCTGTCTTGTACTGAACGAGATCGTAATCGGATTACGCTCCCCCTAACGGCCCACTTAGACCACTGCGCAACCAAGCCTTTCGCCATTCAGAAAGACATAAGCTTTATTTTATAGAATAAAAACATATTTTATACAGGGTGTCCTTTAAATGCCTTAATGCCTTGTTATGCCATTCTTATTTTTTCTTAAGGTATGTCCAATAAACTTCCATTTTCTTCTACTTATTGTTGTTTAAGATGCCTCTTGTTTAGTTCTTTCTCATAATTCCTTGTTTGTCATGCGATTTGGCCTGTATATCTTTAAAAAATTTCTCAAGCACTTGTTCACAACAGTTTGTGTCTTCTGTATGACTTTTATTATCTGTTTCCCACGTAACTGATGCTAATCACATTTGTGTTGAATATTCTCATTTTAGCTAATAGTGTTAATTTATCGGTTTCCCACAATTTTCTCAACATGCAGAACGCGTTTGTACCTTGATTATTTTTGCATTTAGGTATTCGATTACTCTGGTTTTGTTCAGTACCTATGCTCCCCCAGCAGCAGAATTTTTGAACTCTCTTTATTTCCTCTTCAACAATAAATATTCTCATCTCTCATTTCATATTTATTAATTATTATAATATATACAGGGTGTCCTTTAAATGCCTTAAAAGCTTCAGGTAGAATTTTTCCTTTATGAATGCTTAATACAAATCTTCAAAAAAAAGTAGGTATTTGGAGCTTAGTTTTCTTGTACGAGAGTGTTAAAGTTCATATCTTTAAAACAGAATTTCATGGAAACAATAACGAGAACTTTAATGTTGCACGTATCTGCCGATAAGTGACTGGCTGCCACTTGATTATGTAAAGATTAATATTGAGTTGACGCTCTAGTTGCTCTTCTGGAAGTACTGTTAAAAATGATAAATTTCGTAAATACTACATTTGACAACAGTGCAACGCCATGGTATTGTGATGAAAAGTAGAAAATTTGTTTTTCGACATTTGTCAAAATCTTTGATTTACTTATGTAATGTCGGCCTACTAATTAAATTCTCCATAAATGGAAAGACATCGTCAACGTTGCCAAGTATAATATTCTTTAAGTGTCTCGTGTGAGGAAACTAAGCACTATAGGAAGTTCGTGTTAGTGTTTTTGAGGACTGTATTTCTTCAGAAGAGTGCTACCTGAAGCTTTTAAGGTATTTAAAGGACACCCTGTATAATTATGGGAAATTAAATTTTTTGCAGAATTTAGAAAAATAAAAGGTTATGTTGCTATTAAGTTTTTACTTTCATGTTATTAAAATAAAGTTTTAACAAATTATACTTACATTATTACATAAAATCTCAAAGAAAGGCGTAATTTAAAAAATGTATTATTGCTTTTGTCTTTAGTATGAGATAAAAATTAGTTAGTATTATCAGTGGCGGCTTGTACTAAAGGGCACAAAGGCACGTGCCCACCCAACCACCAAGATAAACACAGAAAGAAATTCGCATGTAATTCAGTGCATTATTTTAATTTAATTATTTTAACGATGGTATCAATTTTCCTTCCGCACCAAAGGCGCGGCTAACACGCTCAAAACTATGTTCCGGGGAACGCTCTGATTTATACCTATTTAGAGGATGATTCGGTTGCCTATCGGTTATCTTCGCTATCCGCGATATACCAGGCGAATTGGGCGCCGAGCGAAGTGTTCCCTATTTGCAGTCAACGTTTGAATTTGGACTGGAGCGCTGTTTTCGCGCAATCGCGCGTTTGAATTCAAAGACGAAAGTGACGTTTTTTCAATGATGGAAGTTAATTGTGTGCAAAAAGATGGACTGAACGCATTGGCGGTCCTATCAATAGAAAAGAAGTTCGTCCAGTCTATCCCGGATTTTGACAACAAAGTCATAGACGTCTTTCCAGCATGAAAAATAGGAGAATGGATTTTATGTACAAAAAATAGGTAACTTTTTTCTTGTGCTCACCCTCTTTCTTAACTCACGAGCCGCCACTGAGTATTATATGAAACTTGAGGAAGATAAACCAGTTAGTGTTAGCCATTTCTATGGTGCTAGCTAAATATTAACAAGGAAATATAATAGCAATATTTCAAGATTTTTAAGCGATGTCAGGGATTGGGCCATTGGGGAATCAGGGTCCCTGGAGCATAGTAGTTAAGGGGCTTCTAATTTCAAGAATGTAGATATAAAAAATTATAACAAAACTGTCTTGTGTTTAATCATGGACATTACAATATAGAAAGTTAACAATTAATATATAATATGAAAATAAAATAAAAAGTAAACTGAACAAAAAAGAACCAGTTATTATCATTATATTATTATAATATTATAAATACAAATAAAATAAATCTTAAATATAATTTCGTTTTCCAGCTTTAACTGAATTCAGTTATAAATTCATCAAAATCTATTTCCTGCAGTAACGTCCTAATTAGACAAAACATTCAAGTGAGGATTAGACATCAATGTATCTAAATAATTTTTTACAGGTGCTATTTTGGAAAGGGCACGTTTAGCACTGCAGTTTGTTATAGATAAACATGAATAAATTTTGAAGGCGATGTCAACATCCATAAACTCTATAGCGAGGGAAATCCCCTGAATCTGAGTTTCGGGAATTCCCTCTTTCATTCTTAATTAATCATTAATTAATTAGTCGGTCTACTCTCAGTATTTGGTTGTATTTATAAGCACAAAAATACAAATCCATTTTAACAAATCAATTATATTTACATAAATTATTAATAATAATTATTTGTAATTACATTTACAGTCGAACTTCCATATATCGAAGTGAAAAGGACCGCGAAAAAAATTCGTTATATAGAAAATTCTATATATAGAAAATAAAAAAATTATCATACACGTAACGTGAAGAATAACTAAAAGGTGTTTATTTATATAACACATACAGTGTGAAACAGCCAAATGGAATAAATTCAGTATCTCAATTATTGTGCATATTTTTAAAAAACCCCGAGACACGTCAGTTTTAGATTATGAAATGACATCGTGCAACGTAAAAATGTCATCCCCAAATTCAACCCCCTCCGAATGACAGTTGCAACCCTCAAATTTTTAAATTGGAAGTAGGGGCTTTTGATACCTCATTTGAAAGGTCTTTTCATTCTCTATTCAAAAATGCTATGGTTATAAAATTTATTGCAAAAATTAACAGTAAAAAAAAATAAATTCATCTGATTGACGAAATTCGCTACAACAGACTAAAAACCTAATAACTAATAGCGTTTCGTTCTTGACAATGTAATAAAATAAAGAACACATCAATTATTAGTGTAGGAGATGTTCAAAATGCATGCCTCGAACGTTTTGCAGCATCCTAATCGTAAATAAAATTGTCTTCTAACGTTAATCAACATCCGAGCCGTGACCGACCTAATCGCAAGCGTTATTCTTCTTCTTATAAGTCGGCTAGATCGCGTGGTTTAGTTTTGTATACCATACTTTTCACATATCCCCATAAGAAGTCTAATAGCGTAAGATCAGGTGATCGTGCTGGCTATTCTATCGATCTTCGCCTCCCTATCCACTGATTTGGAAATATTAAATCGAGGTACTGCCAGACATTGAGTTCGTAATGGGGTGGTGCTCCGTCCTGGTGGAACCATATCACATTCGCTGGAACTTGTGGGTTTGCCTGAGCAGGACATTAATTACCTCCATTCAAATTTCTATAAATGGAAAAGGGACCAATGACATGGTTTCCAATTATCCCTGCCCAAACATTAAACTTTTCCTGTTTCTGCGTATGTAACTCTCTCTTCCAGTGATGATTTTCTTTAGACCAGTAGCGACAGTGTTGGCGATTAACATGGCCGTGAAGTGTAAAAGTGCACTCATCAGAAAACAAAACATTTTGTGGTTGGATAACATTGTTATCTGTTGTTCTATCTCCGTAACCAACCATCTGTAGAATTGTTACTGTATGCATTTCCGTTAAATAAACCATGTTTCTGAATTGCAGTTAGCAAAATTCAAACAACACACACAACACAGACAACTACTGTCATGCGGTTACAATCACACAGCAAGTTGCTACGGTGTTTTCAACAAAACTAACACCAACTATGATGGATGTTGATAAGTTTTTACGTCGTCCTTTAAGGTGATACTGTCTGAAAAAGGACACCGCAATTGCTTTTGCTTGTCTTCTTATTATCAAGAACGAAATGCTATTGCTTATTAAGTTTTTAGTGTGTTGTAGCGAATTTCGTCAATCACATGAATTTATTCTTTTTACTGTTAATTTTTGCAATAAATTTTATAACCATAGCATTTTTGAAAAGAGAATGAAAAGACCTTTCAAATGAGGTATCACAAGCCCCTACTTACAATTTAAAAATTTGGGGGTTGCAACTGTCACTGGGAGGGGGTTGAATTTAGGGATGACATTTTTACGTTGAACGATGTCATTTCATAATCTAAAACTGACGTGTCTCGGGGGTTTTTAAAAATATGCACAATAATTGAGATACCGAATTTATTCCATTTGGCTGTTCCACACTGTATATACATGTACATAAGCAGAAATAAGTAAGTACATTAGTAGTCAGAAAAACGTAAAACAATAAATACTGTACATACATACATATACATACAGTTATACATTTATTGAAAGAAATCCGTAATTTTCTGCTGTACACTGCAATTAAATAAAGTTTTTTGTTCGAAGAACGTTTCGCACTTATTTAAACTGGAAAAAAATCCTTCAGGTACATTTTCTTTGCACTTAAATCCTCGTCGAATTGTTTTAAAGGCGGTTAATACTTTATTATCCATAGGAATTGGAAAAGTTGTATTATGGTCCTCTACATCTTCGTCTTCTTGGTCTTCTTCCTCTTTATTTGCAACACTAGCAATAATACCTTCGTCGCTAAGATAGGTAGGTACTCTGCAACCACAACATTTTCCCACTTCAATACTGCTTCATTGATGTCTTCATACATATAGGATTTAAATCGTTTTCTGTTAGAATCGCGTTCCTGGCTTTGCATGATAACACTTTCACGATTTTTTAAAATTGTTGAAATAGTATTTGATGGTATACCAAAACGAGCTAAAATTTCCTTCTTTTTTCCACCTTTGTCAACTTCATCAAGCAACTTTAATTTTTCACAAACAGTTAAACAAACTTCTGCTTCGTTTTGCCATTTTAGCGAGCGATACACAATTATACGCAATGAACACAAGATTCAAAGTGTTCTTCAAGTTTTTCAATCTGTTCGTTAATGAGTCTCAGGAATTTGCGATAACGCCGCAAATGCGGGCAAACAGAGGGTTGGAAAATCTCCGGTGACGCCAGGTAAGTAACTTTCAAATTCTGAGAAAAACATTAATAACCTAACATTGGAATTTACAATACAACTGCTATCTCTAAGGGAAAAATAACAAGTTTTTAAATTTTTAAGCTCGAAAATATTAGTTGAATAGAAATTCGAAGTACGATATAAGGGGACAAAATACCGTTAAAAGTGCTGTCAATGCCAAGATCCTTGAAAAAAATTCTTTAAATAGAAAAATTCGCTAAATAGAAGTTCGATATATGGAAGTTCGACTGTATTTCGCTAAATATACTTTATAATTTGGCCAATTTTCGGGCCCTTCCAACAGTTAGATCCTGGAGTATTTGCTCCTTTGCTTCCGGCATTAGTTATAAGTTAGATACTGTTGAAATTATAAATAAAATATTTATTAAATTAATTTAAATATCAACCGAAGCATAGGAAGACGTAATTTCTCACGTATAAATTATGTTTCAGTTATATGAAAAATGTCTACGGTCACTTAACATAAATACGTTGCGTAACATAACCTCAATATTACAATCATAGGTTGGATGTTTGTTTACTTCTCATTATTTGGTAGTTTGTAAATTTGCCTAAAAAAAAAGGAATCATAAACAAGAATATATATGTAATAAAAATTTGTAGCTTTATTTTATTTTCGGGGTTATTCAAAAATAACTACTCGTAACTTTCGGGGAAGTTCGTAGTCAAATTGTTTAAAAGTGGTTGTGATTGTAGAATTTTGATTTATATGTTAAAACTAGTGGCTTCAACTGTGTTTTCTCATTGCAGCGCTTATTAGTGGATGTGCCTTCAGTGCGGTTGAATTTTCTAGGCATTCTAAAGAATTAATTTTTTATAAAGAATCCTTAAGATTATTCAGTTTATTTATCGTTCTGTTTGAAGCTTACTTAATACAGTAAAGGTTAACAATCCTCGGTGTTATTCACGGGTGATATCATTAGCCTTGCATATTTAAAAATTCAAAATCGGTGCCTACAGAAGCAGCAAAATAACGAGCATTTCGATTGGCAGAGCGGCGACCACAATCGACGACCTGCGTAATGAAATGCGCAAAACGTCACGCTGCGGCAAAGCTCGCTACGACGTGGATTGCCCCGCTGGCCTCGCCATCTCTTATTCTTCGAAACAGACGCTGCCATTTGCGATACGCCCTCACAGGACATTCTCGGAGTTAAAAGGTAAGTTTTAAAGTGCCATTTTTCACAATCACGACCGTTCTGTGCACTCACTGCATCTTGTCGTTAATTAAAAGGCCGTCAGCGATCTTTTGGTGGGCCCTTGCGCTAAAAGGGACCAGCAAATCGCGGAAATGTCCGTGTTTTCACTACACGGCGACACTTTTCCTGTACCTCCATATTGATGACAGCGCCAACCGTGCTAATTTCTCGAAATTTTTGTTGAAATGCCCCCTACATCCAGCTTTGTTAAGTAAGAATTGTCTCGGAAATGTCTGGATTAAAAGAATTTTCGCGGAAAAAATGCCGCAGCGTTATGTTTTAGGGTGTCCCCATCCTCCGACGGCCTATTTTTAACGGCTCTACAGTTATTTGCTAAAATGGCGTCGTTCGCGTTGCTTACGAAGTTCACAAACGTCAGAATTCGATTTTGTCGTTTGTGTTTTGTTATTGTTTTGACTTGGAGGGAAAGTCAGAGCAAACCCCCATCTTATTTGCCGATCTAATTTTTCTTACTCTCTTGCTGTATGTAGGAGTGGTTGGGTTAATATTTAATAGGATTAATGTTGCACGTTTTCGGATGTAATGTAATTATAAAATTTGATGCAGAATGATCTAGTATTTGCACAATTCCTTAAAAACTATTCCAAGGTCATTATGTATAGGGTAATCATTAAGTAATGTTCCCTTGGATCTTGATCTGTATAATTCTATTTTTCGGCTTAATAAAGCTTAATAAATCTAAAGTTAAATAAAAAAATAGGGTTCTAGATTTCTGAACAATAAATTACTAAAATTACTAAATCGTATCTACTAATAAAAAATTATTTTCTGCAATAAAAGTGATTTAAAACGACTTTTTTTTCCGTATTGTATGCAAGATTTGTGGAGCAATCTAGTGTCTGCACAGCATTGCTGTGCTATGTTTTACATCTAACAGAAAATTAACAATTTATAATAAATAACACGAAGCTTTTTAGGAAATTAAAAAAATGAATATGTCAATTTTTACCAATTTAATATTAACGTGTACCATGTGAGATGTATGAAAAATACAATAGCCAGGCCAAATTTATTAAACAAATTATGTTTCTTGTGTTAATCATTAAATATATTTCAAATTTTAATATGTAATCGTCATTAATTAATTATAACATTTATTATAGGATAATCTAGTATCAGCAAAGGTTACTTACAAGCTATTCCAAGGTCATTACATATAGTTATTTCTTAAATAATTTTCTTTCTAATCTCGTGCGAATTTTTTATCTTTCAGTGTTCTGTATCGAAAATCAATTCTTGTTATATGTTTATTTTAATGAATACCATATTCACCTCGTATACAATTTAATCCACATTTTTTACATTTGTGCTATTTTCAGCTAATTATAGGGGTCCAAAATGGCGACCCAGTTTACGCCGGGCCCCATTAAATTGGAAGGCGTAGACACGGCAGAAAGTGTAACAGAGATCCAGTCATACCTAGCTGGCTTCCAGAAAGAAATTGAAGGGAGTGATGGAACCATACAACAAGTCACAGGTTGGTTTTTTTTTGTTATCTTAGAAACGTTAAAAACTTACAAACGATTTTGAGTTTCCTCTCAATTTCCCATTCTTGTGCATGGTTGCATTTCTATGACTAGCAATTAATTGGTGTCCTATAAAAAATGATTACACCCACCTTGCCACTTGAAGCAGATACCAACTTTATTGCCATAAAAATTTCCCTAACAATCTAACTTTGCAATTTAATATCTCAATAATTTATTGTCAAACATAAAAAACTTGAAAGATCATTAATTTAAAATACTATTATTTTGTATTGGGATCAAGCAATTTATATTAAAGCAAAATTTAGCCCTAGAAACAGAAGGGGATGATAATGACGGGGACGCAGAGGGAGGCACCTACTTTGTTGACCAAGCCGGCCATTATTATTATCAAGCCAAAGGAGAAGGACAGCCCGTCATGACTGTGATGTCGGCGGCTATTAATGAGGTCGGAGGAGAAGAGGGCGAAGAGTTTATTATAAACCAAGAAAATGACGAAGAAGGAGAGGAAGGAGAAGAGGTAGGTTGACCCGACGGATTGAATATTGAGGCTTTAATTTTGATTCTTTAAGGCCATTTCGGCTGAAGAGGCTCCCGATCATATTTTAATAAACTCTGGGAATGCTTACCAAAAAGTAACTGTAGTTCCAGCGGACACAAACACTGGAGAAGTTAGCTATGTATTAATCGTTCAAAACCCTGAAGACCTGAAGGAGGGAGAACAGACTGATGGAGATCAAGACATGACTGGTAAGTGTGCATTGTGTTTGATAGAGAAGCTCGATCTAATTACTCTTGTGTGTAGTTTATGACTTCGATGATAACGAAGAAGGTGCCGTCGATTCAGAAGCAGAGGATGACAAATCCAAAATTGTTAAAATCTTCCACCGCAAATCTCAAGTTGTAACGCAAGCCCACATGTGCAATTATTGCAATTATACCAGTCCCAAGCGATACTTGTTGTCCCGCCATATGAAATCCCACTCCGAGGAGCGACCTCACAAGTGTAGCGTCTGTGAGAGAGGCTTCAAAACTCTAGCCTCGTTACAGAATCATGTAAATACACATACCGGCACCAAACCGCATGCTTGTAAATTTTGCGATGCTGCATTTACTACTTCGGGTGAGAATTGGCAGTTGTCCACTTGAATTTTAGAGTTTTTAATGTTTGATTTTATTTAATAGGTGAACTGGTTCGTCACGTACGATACAGACATACACATGAGAAACCTCATAAGTGTAACGAGTGTGATTATGCCAGTGTAGAATTATCTAAACTCAAAAGACACATTCGTTGTCATACAGGAGAGAGACCTTACCAGGTAATTATGTTGTATGTGGTATTAAATATTGGGGAACCCCAGGGTATTTGTAGAATTATGTGAAAATATTTAAATTTGCATTAATTCTGCCTATTTTTGGATTATAACTACAAAGTAGTAAATAAATCCTGATCAGTAATAACTAAAATAGTTGTATTTATTTGTTTAATTGATTACAATATTCATAAAACATTATTAATACAAGAATTATTATCTCTAAATCCAATAGATGAATTTATTTTTTAAATGAACCACAAAATAGCCAATAAAGTGGCATAAGTAACAGGTATAATTGCCCCAAAATCCAGTAAATGTATTTATTAGTTTGAATTAAATACAAATTAAAATGTTAATAGTAACCAGGATTA
>JABXWE010045190.1:0-10534 GCA_014611495.1 Limonius californicus
TATGAAAAGAAACTGATGTTAAAAATTGACAAAAGTAGTGCAAAATATAGTAAAATCAACGTACGTTTACGGTACACATAGACTAAATTTTGTAAAAATTGGTTAGCTGATTACAACCTACCACCCTTTAGTTACATAACTACCCTAATGGCAAGATTAATCTACTTATCCTACAATCAGAACAATGTCAAGCCTTTCTTAGAAATTTATTTTCTGGTATATTATACGGATTGTCTTTTACATTTGTTGCAGTTCACTTTCCAGCGTTTAAGTAGGCGACATAAGATCCAGGAGAGACACAGAAACGAACATAATAGTTTGTCGACGTTAAAAGTTACATTTAATTGTTGATAGTAAGGTCGATTTAAGATTCCATGAATTAAATAAGCTAAAGCAGAGCTTTAATCTTTGGTCGTGATTAAAACATTCAAGAAGTGCAGAGGGTAATTTAATTGACAGAAGACTGGCTTTCTGAGCAAGCGCCTTCAAACATATGAGTTAGAAATTTAAACATGTAGATGTAGCGGCACTAAAATAAAGTACTGCAACCCACTATACACCATTACTCTATCCGGCTTTGGCAATCGAAGAGTTACAATGTCTTTGGAATTTTACTGTTTGAATTACAGGTTCAACTGTAGAAGAGTACAGATGTAAAGGAGCGGGACAGAAAGACACTATGTAAGATGAAAATACTTATTTTCTGTCATTTCCTCTCATTCTGCTTGCCATGCTGTTGATCTTTGGTCATGTTTAACACATTCAGGAAGTGCAGTAAACAACTTAATTGAAAGAGGAATGGATTTCTGGGCAAACGCCTTTAAACATATACATTGGAAATCTAAACACTTCTATACAGCCACATGAAAATGTAGTGATGCAACCCCCATACACATTCCACTTTCGGGCTGTGGCAACCAAAGAGTTTCAATACCTTCCGAATTTTGATTGTTGGAAGAGTACAGATGTAAAGGAGTGGGACAAAAGGGCACTATTTAAGACGAAATTACATATTTTCTGTCATTTCTACTAATTCTGCTTGCAATGATCTTGATCTTCGTTCATGTTTAATACATTCAAGAAGTTCAGTGGGTAATTTAATTGACGCCTTCAAACATATGAGTGAGGAAATCTAAACACTTCGATGTAGCGACATGAAAATGTAGTGCTACAAACCACCCTACACATTCCACTTTCCGGCTTTGGCAACCATAGAGTTTCAGTACCTTTAGAATATTTATTATTTGAATTAGACATTAAACTGTAGAAGAGTACAGATATAAAGGAGTGGGACAGAAAGACATTATTTAATACGAAAATACTTATTTTTTTGTAGTTTCTCCTAATTTTTAAAGCACTAAGCTTCATATTTGTTCATGTTTAATACATACATAAAGAAGTTCAGTAAATAATTTAATTGACAGAGGAATGGCTGTCTGAGAAAACGCCTTGAAACATGTAAGTTGAAAATTTAAACACTTCAAAGCGCCGACAAAAAAAGAAGTACTGCAACCCACCATGCACCATTCCACTATCCAGCTTTGGAATTTTGATTATTTGAATTAGACGTTAAGCTGTAGAAGAGTAGAGATGTGAAGGAGTGGAACAGACATTCAAGAAGTGCAGTAAATAATTAACCCATATTTTACCAAAGGTAGAAAAAATACCAAAAATTCGATTTCAACTATTTATTGCTATGAGTTTTTCACGGGTGAAATTACCAAAATTTTTATTTTTAATACAGTTTTCAAAAAATAGATGGTGCGTTTTCGCACCATTGGTAAAATGCATTAAAATATTTTGTATGATACTACTCGAAACAATCAGTGGGAAGTTGCACATTACACCTCTTACGTAGAAATATAGTCTGATTGTGGCAAACTGTTTACTAAATAAAAGAATGGATGTAGTTTAGTGAATTTGGGGCCTCGCTGGAGTAGTGCGGGAACGGGTTGTCACTCGAGGTCACAGCAAAATGTTGATCGGCTGGGGCATTCGAATCTCAGCTGGGGCGACCGCATTTGGCTTAGGTAAGTTTAGGATGCATGTTGCATGAATGTTTATTGTGTAAAGGACGCCCGCACCCCCTGAAGTAATGCGAAAGTGGTTCCGGTGGGAGAACAGTAGTATGAATGCATGAGAAACAAACAAGTTTAGTGAACTTATCATTGCTATCCAATTGTGTATTTTTTTTATATTGGAGAACCTGTTCCTACTCATATAGTTTTTTACAATAAGCAATACCTTATCTTCATCAGTGGTTCAGTATAACTGTGTTTGGGGTAATATCCCGGGAAGAATAAGTATGCCGATAAATTTTACTAAATCGATACTGTTAAATTCAAAATCGTGACGATTGTTGTCTTGAGCATACTTCGGCGAATATCCAACAACAACATCTAACAATTCGGCATCAAAAAACATAAAAAATAGATCCAGAGGCAATTTTCCTTCCAAATGATTTCTTATCTCTTCAACTTCGCGATCTTCGTTAGCAACTGGTTGGGATTGTAACAAAATACTTCCCTTTTGTTCTCTGCTAGAGTTTCATCGTCTGATTCTTCATAAAGGTCGTCGTCATTTATATGAAATTCAAACATTCGAGCAATATCAACATATTCAAAAGTCGTTTCGTTCAAGTTCGACAAGTCATCATCAATATCTTCATCGGCAGTTAATTCGCCAACTTCAGGTGGAATATAAACCGTGTCAACTTCTAGAAATTTATTAGATTCGCATTATAAAGAAAGAACATATGTACCTACATGTGTCTATAAACCTATGTTTTTCATTCGCCAATTCATCAACAACTTGTTCTAAAGCATCTACTGGTTCTTTTTGTGTAAGAAATTTTTTCATTTTGGTAGATAATTTCACAGGTAGCACTACACAATAAAACTATTCGTCTGCACAATTCAAGAACACACTCTAAAGTAAAATAACAGATGACAAATGCACATCTTGATCACATACAAACCTGCCTAGACTTGCACTTTATGATTCATACATTTGACCAATGGTGCGTTTTCGAACCCCTAGATTCTTTCCAGATTTTATTGCATATGTAAAACATCCAGGGGCAATTAAACATCTTCGTCATTTTCTTTGTTATAATTACTAATCTTTTTTAACAAAATTTGTAAAACAACCATTTCGTTACATAACGAAATTACATAAACAAATTGCATCGCTGTAAACTACCATTATTACTTGAATGCAGACCAGTATTTTTATATGAAAAATTGGAGAATTCTGTACTAAATTTATATATATTGTTGCTTCAACATCTTAAGGGGGATAACAAATGATTAAATTAAAAATTAAAAAATTTCCAACATTCGAAAAAAATTAATAAACTAAGTGGTGCATTAACGCACCATTGGGAAAAGATGGGTTAAATTGACAGAGGACTGACTTCCTGAGCAAACGCCTTCAAACATATAAGTTGAGAATATGAACACTTCGATGTAGCGACATGAAAATGTAGTGATGCAACCCACCATACACATTCCACTTTCCGGCTTTGGCAATTAAGGAGTTTCACTACCTTTGGAATATTTATGATTTGAATTAGACGTTAAACTGTACTTAAAGAGTACAGATGTAAAGACGAGGGACAGGAAGGAATTTAGACGAAAATAATTATTTTTCCATCGTTTCTACTAATTTGTTGATTCGTATGCAATAAATATTCTTCTTTCATGATATTTTGATTTTAGTATTAAGGTGTTCAAATGCCTTTCAACTCTGTCTGATCGACTGAAAAACAGCAACCATTTAAAAACTAATAGTAGAAAAATATAAGTTACAGAAACAGGCCGTTACTTAATATTTTTCAGTACGTTATTTATAAAAGTTGCCAACTATTTGTTTAAGGATTTTGACTTCCCTCCTACCTCTCACAATTTTGAATATTCATAAAATCTAACTTGTCTTTTAGATTTTATAGATATATTCAGGGTGGGCCAATGAAAGCGAAACAGACCAGATTTTTCATATTTATAATCATTTTTTTAAATCGCTCGTACCCGTCCATTTTTGTTTTGAGGGAGGAAACTGTTTGCATTTTTTTCAGCCTTGTCATTCCAACCTCCTTTTTTTCAAATTCGGATCAGTAGTTTTCGAGAAAATCCTTTTAAAAATAGTAACCCTCTAAAAACCTTTAATTTATTGGTGATAATTTTGCATCTTTACCATAATTTACATCAGCAATGTTTTATTGATTAAAAATTTACCTTAACTTTCACTTTATTAAATGTGTATTAAATGTTAAATTTCGGACGTTCTGAAGCGTTTCTGGGGTAATTTGCCGGCATTCATTGTTGATCCGTTGACGTAACTGATTTAGGGATTCCAGCTGAGAAAGAAGTCTAAAGGGCTTAAATCTGGTACCCTCTGTAGTTTATACTCAAAATTTTCAAAAATTAAAATTGTCTCCTGGAATTTATGGCGATTGCGTTGTTGGTCCTTTCTTCTACCAGGAAATCTAACAGAATAAAGTATTTGGACCTCCACCTGCCGACAATGCCCGCTGGTCGTCAATATCAATATTTCCTGGTAGATGGATTGGACGAAGAGGAGCAGTGAAGTGGCCTGCGAGATCACCGGATTTGAGCTATTTAGACTTCTCTCTGTGGGGCCACATAAAAAGTAAAATTTATAATACTCCGCTAGAATCCCTAACTGATTTTCATTAACCGATCAACAACGAATGCCGGTAAATTACCCCAGAACTGCGTCAGAACGTCTGAAATCATTTCCAACAATACCTGTACTACTGTATAGATGCTGGAGGTCAAATTTTCGAACATTTAATAAAGTGAAAATTAAGGTAAATTTCTTAATCAATAAAACATTACTGATGTAAATTATGATATAATTGAACCACTGTGATGTACATTAAAATACGAACGTTTTGATACCTCAGTTGATATATGTTTGAAAATTCATTTAGAAATTCACAAATATTTTTTCCATAATTTTTAATAAATTGTTAAAATTTAATTAAATATTTATCAAAATCAACTAATAACTTCTTAACGCACATCACTATAAACATACTTTTCCCAATAGAAAATCATAAGGCTCACAAAATTATAAATTAATATGTAATTGTCAAACTGATTACAGTTTTACTTATATTTGATTAATTACAGCTCAAGAATGTACAAATAAGACTAATAAATTCCCCCACACCTTTATCAAAATGACTGTAAACATATAACACAAACCGAGAACCTAGAATTCAAGGTTACACAGCATTACGATGTTAACCCAACATAGAAAACTACTAGATCAACCCGTATTCAATCCAAATGCAGTTAAACAATACATTTTTGCAAAGTGTAGCATAATATAGCTTTACTCAAATTAGTAATAAGTTAAATTATCTTCATAACAGCTTTCTTGTAACACAGCAATATATATATATATATATACATATTTGCAGCGCGGGTTACGGAAGTTGCTCACTTAGTTTTACAAAATTGATATATTTAAAATAAATATAAGTAATAACACAATTGAAATATTTAAAAAACAACATTCAACAATTTCCTGACAACGTATGCCATACACAAAATAAAACAGGGGATATACAAACAATATTTACGCATCTTGTAATACAATATTAAGGTTTATCAGCTCTGATTCCTAATTTTAGTAATAATTTTATACTATCGATCTCAATCAGGTGTCTGTAAATCGAATTGAATAATATAGTCGCTTATGTTTATAAAAGGTCTGTTCTTATAATACGACTGGTAAAACCAACACAAGTGTAAACACAGCTGATACATCTAAATGATTAATATTCACGAACTGCAATTGTTATCTAAAACCTCATCCGGAGAGAAACAAGTTATATACACAGGCTATCTACACACCATACAATGTAGTATTACGATTACTATTTGCGATTCCTAATCCTTAAATTTAATTACGGCTAATATACGGGCATTAGATATTTAATGATCGAGTGGCAAAAATTATTCACCCACATTTCACGTATACATTTAATCGGGATTACAAAATAAAAAAATGTATAATTGAAATATTCAAATTATTATCAATTATATGCAATTGCAAAAACCTTGTACGGAACAAAACAGGTTGTATGTACACAGAATATTATTTAGGCACCCTACAATGTAGTATTTTAAACTAAGCTGCTTGTATAAGATATTTGTAGAGTGGGTTTCATAATTTATTCACCCGCATCCTGAAGATTTATATAAGAAGCATTACAAAAGTGAATAAAAATTAAACATAATTAAGATGTTCAAATTATCAACTTGTGCAAATTAGTAGAAAACTGCTTCCTTCACTTAGTATTTACACAACATACAATGTAATATTCTAGAGAAATCTAATTAGACATTATGTAGAGTCAGTTGCATAATGTATCAACGCCTTTTAAAGATCTATACAACAGACATTGCTAATATAAATTACAATTACATTAAAAATATATAAATTATTAACATTCATATACTGGTAAAATGCTATCAATAATATAAACTTCATGCAGATTTCCTTGCAGTGTGTTTGCCTGCCTTAAATATGTGCATGGCGGGTTGTATAATTTACTTCCCTGCTTTCTGAAAATACATACTTATAATAAACATTACGAAAATAAGTGCAAACTTGATTAAAATATTCAAATTACCTGGTAAAGTACGAGGGTAGGCTAAAAACTAATGCACACATGCTTGTAGAGCGCGAACAAAAACAAATAGCAAGATCGGACAAAAAGTACATTAAAGTACAATTCTTAAGTTTCAAAGTTATATATTTATTTTTCAACAAAGTCACCGATAAGACTAATACATTTCTACCGACGTGTAACAAGTTTTGTCATTCCGTCACTGAAAAATTCTTCCGACTTTTCTCGAATCCAGGACTTGACAGCTCCTTTCACCTCATCGTCCGAGGTATAATGATCACCCTTGAGGTCTCTGTTGAGTAGAGGAAAAAAATAAAAATCGCAAGGCGCAAGATCGGGGGAATAAGGAGGGTGTGGAATCGGTTCAAACTTCAGGTTTCGCAGAGCCTCTCCAGTTGCGCGCGAGGTGTGTGGACGAGCATTGTCATGTTGCAAGATTATTGGCGCCAGGTTGCCGCTAACATGACAAACTGGACGTCGGAGGTGTTTTAGAGTCTGTATGTACTGAAAATAATTTACCGTTGCCCCTCGTTTCAGAAATTCCGTCACATACACTCGGTGAGCATCCCAAAACACAGTCAAAAGAAGTTTATTTGCGGATGGTTGTGTTTTGAACTTTTTCGCCTGAGGAGAAAACGGATGTCAATATTCAGCGCTCTGTCTTTTCTCTTCCGGGCCGCTCTTTCATCACGGTAACGCTGCAAAAGTTGTTCGCAGCATTCCAATCGACGCTGTTTGTTCTCGTCTGTGAGATGGCGTGGTACCCATCGTGAACAGATTTTACGGTATCCCATGTTATGTGCATTTTAAAATGTGCCGCTACACTAGAATTAATTCCGTAATTTGTTTGCCGCTTCGTCAGAATTACTAACGTTATTTTAATTGAAGTCTTATTTTGGGTTACCGTTTCACTATTTTGTTTTGTCTTTCCAAGTTCGAGATATATTAACAGTTTCTTTGTGTTAAAATCGCAAGCTCTTGTTTTTCTTCCGCGCTCGACCTCGAACGCTTCCTGGAACTCGCGCGTTAAAAACAAAATCTTTCTAGAACATTCCATAAGATTTCGAAATGTGGTGCAATATCGTTTGGGAGAAGTGCAGGTCCCCATTACATTTTGAGTTAGTCCATTTTCGATCTTCGCGGACTCCGGTCGCCCGTACGGGGGCCGTAAAGAAAGTTAGTGGAAGCCAGACTTTTGAGATTGACGGACGTATCTTGGAAGATAGTTTCTTTTCCTTCAGTGGCGCCTCTGTTAAGTTTTTCGTATTACCGTGTGCTGTGGAGCATAATCAAATCGACTTAAAAGTCGGATAAAGAATAACAGAAGGCTCGCTTTGGTGCTGGACAATTTTAAGTTAATTACTCCTGTCGAATTCAGTTCGGATCTTTGTGATGTGAAAAGGAAATAAGGAAATTGTGCAAGTGTTTTGCTGGAATTTGGTTCGTTCCCGTCGTCCGAAAAAGTCTCTCTTCTGTCTCCACGCTAACTGACCTAGTTGAAAGCAACTAGTCACTCTACAGGGGCGGGGCGCAACAGCTACATCTTGTCTCAACGCTGCCCCGAAGAACGCTGTCCTCCGGCCCTGTATGGTTTTTCGACCCTACAACCGGAAATCGCTGTTATATGTGCTTGTCTCCTCCGAACTTCAAGGTAAAGAATCAGTTTTTTGCTGTGCAGTGTAAAATAAACCTTTTTTTGCTCGCGTCGACTTGCAAAATTTAGCGGAATTAAACTCTGTCTTGTTAAACCCAAAAAAGCTACCTTCAATCAAAAATCTTTTATTTGCACGAAATATTTGTAAAAAGAAACTTTGTTTAGGCTGTGTTTTCCTGTAAACTACGCCATTGACCACACAGATACATCATAGTAGAAATATTGTGAGTCAACGGCGGCGTTTCCTGAACGTTCAAGGATTTTAATTGTAATTGTAATTCAAACTTCGGCGTTATAACTCTTGTCATTTTGTTGTTGTAGCGTCATTACTAAGAGTTTCATTATATGTGTTTTAAAATTTACTGCCTCTTTTATTTATGTGTACTCTGTATGTGTTATGTAAAAATTTTGCAAGCTTCAAATATATAGGAGGAGGCACAATAAAGGTAGGTTTCCTTCCCGTGAGCTGTTGGCTTGTCGGCCTTCCACGAGGACCTACTCAATCAGCTGGACTTGGAAGATGGCGCCCACTTATTTCGACTCGCCCTGTACACAACTAAAGATTTTCTCCCATAAGCGATTTTCTCGAACTCCCCCTACTCCTCTGAGCTAAGCTGTAGGCCCTTTTCCATCAAGTTAGTTACGAATCGTCGAAAAAGCTCGATTGGCCTGTAACAAATTGGCGCCATAACGTGTGTCTTTTTTTGCGACTGTAACAAATTGGCACCCTTAACGTGGGGCTTTTTTTTTGCGACCGTAATACCCAGTTGTTCAATAATGAAGCCGACACGTTCCTTGGATATTCCAATATGGTTTGCGATGCGCTCTTGAGTTATTCACCGGTCATTTTGAATCAAATCGTCGATGATTTTGTGATGTTTATCGTCTGTGGCAGTGATCGGACGTCCGCTGCGTGTTTCATCAACAATTATGGCTTTTCCAGGCTCGCAACCACGAAATTTTATTACCCATCGATTTACAGTAGACCTATCAACAGCATCGTCACCATAAACAGCCTTTAAACGACGCTGAATCTCAGTTGGAGTCACTTTTTCAGCAGTTAAAAATTCAATAATTTAACTCGCTTTGACATAGCACTAGAACACATCTCCATACTTCCGCTTCTCGAAATACACTGGATGAACGCAACGACCTCAAATCTGCGCATGCGTATTGAGGGGGATTGTCACTTCCACATGCCACCTAGCGCGCTTCTGAAGGTCATTTCATTCGCGCTCTACAAGCATGTGTGCATTAGTTTTCAGCCTACCCTCGTACAACTGATATCAAAATTCCCTGATATAGAACACACAGAGTGTTTACACTTGTAATCCCTAATTTTCTAGTTAAATTTAATTTGGACATCTTACGGACCTATATGGTTTTATCGATTAGGTTTTCGAAAACAGGTATAGTAGTGGTATAGTACTGGCGTTAGAAATAGAAATGTAAAACGTGAACAATATCAGAATCTTTAAATTTCTATTTGTGTGTTTAGAAATAGGTGATAAGATAGAAGAAATTGTATACCCAGACTGTAGATGTGATGAATCTTTGTGAGAACACCTCAAATAGTAAAAAGTACATTCCTTATAAAATTGAATATATTATTTAAAACTACTGCATTAATGTAAATTCTTCGTCATAAATTGCCATGTAAATAATCGAGTTTTAAAAAGCAAACCGTTTTTATTGAACAGTCAATAGCAAGTACATAACATGCGCCATGAAACTTTAGTGTTCATAAGCGGCAATAAACTAAGATTGTAAACTTTACATATACAGGTGGTGCAGACTGTTTACATATAAACGATATAAATAATATTGGAATTTGAAATCGCACAATATAAATATATATATTGTCATGGAATCCTAGATTGCTGTTCTTTTAGTTTAGTCGAAGGGTTGCGTACGTTTTACCAACAATTTGAGATTCGGTAATTTTTTGGTTAAACAATGTGTGTCTTGCCGGATCACACACGTATTATTATGCTGGTGATGAATTTAAGCCGATTGCAAGCCAAGCTCGAACCTATTAAACAATAACATTTAATAAAATATACAAGGATTCGGATGGAATGCAGGAAGTTAATACATTGATGGATATTTGGAGTACTATGATGGGAGTTTTTAAGCGAAAAGAAATAGTGTGGGAATTTGTGTTGGAACATGCGGGGTTGAAGTGTTTCATTACTTGTGAGGTTATTCGATTGACT
>JABXWE010045193.1:0-15856 GCA_014611495.1 Limonius californicus
GTAATAGGGCCTCATTTTTTGATGGTACATTAACTGGAGCTATTTATCTTCATTTTTTGGAGAACTATCTACCACAATTATTGGTGAATCTTCCTCAAAGGATCCGAAATAGGATGTGGCTTCAGCAAGATGGTGCTCCACCACATTTTTCAAATAATATCTTCCCACATCAATGGATTGGAAGGAATGGACCCATGATGTAATTGTGGATATTGATTTTGTTGAGGTTGCTTTGCTGCTGCTTGAATTTGGGCATCATACAGCGTCCCTGGTTTGGTATAGCTTAGTAGCACAAACAAAATACACTATGACGCGGGCGGTAACTTGAGGATTTACCGGGCACCCCGAAGCCGGCACGGATTTTACAATTCTCACAATTGAAGACTCTACAAAATTGAAGAACGTAACACTATTCGAATTACGTTGAAACTAGGAACTTCCTTTTAATAGTTTCTTTTTTGAATTTGCAAAGTAGAAATTACTGTTTCACAAAAGGATTCCAGAGCGAACTAGTAGATGGCGAGATTACCAAAATATCAAAATTAGACGTTTTCCACTTATTGTTCCTCTCCTTTTCAATTCGCAATGCATTCTTATGAGAAATGTACACCATTCAATTTAAAGTTAATCACATTTAAATGCAATATTCTTTCAGTTAATCGATTTTATTGTTATATTATGTACACTTTCAAACTATCGGTTTTTTAAACTAAACTAAAAAATTTAAAAAACTAAAATATTACGTACTGCCGTTTAAGAAAAGTCATCGGAACATCGAATCTTTAACGGCCGTTCTCCCTCGCAAGGCAAATGCAAATCAGCAAGGTATTTTGCCTAGTAAATCTTGCTTCCAGTAGAAGTATTTACACTTTGCGTGGTTTCGGAGCCTACGTTATGCTGTACGTCCTCTATGTCCGTGGCACTAAAAACGCGCAACCCAGACATACGAGAGAAGATCGCTACGTCTCGTACGATATAAAGCACGCTAAGAAGAAACTACAAAAGTAATATCAAGATTTACAATCTACATTTGCCAAAATTAACTTTGTCGAACGTTCAAATGACAGATTATATTATATATCATGATGTGACTTTAGGCACGAAGGTCAACTTGATCTTGAATCCGGTCTCGTATTATAATTGATAATGATGTTCATGAAATTCTTTCGGAGAAACGGCCAGTATATTTAAAAAGTGCTATTCATAAATTCTCATAGTTAGCTAGGTATAAAGCCAACAAGTGATTGGAATATTTAAATGCAAACTGACGACTGCTTCCATAAGAAAGCATTGTAAATATTTTGGCGGACACCAATTCGATACAATACTTGCGCATGCATATATCTAACTCAACAGGAAATGTTCGTTCACGGATGTATGACAATCGGTAATAATACGCACGCTACGTAAAAAAGAAATCATTGCGTAATGGCACCCTCACATTGGCAACTACGCTGGGTGCCTGTTTTACCGTCATTGACGATATTTTTATACAGATTGGTGCCACATTGTAGCATTTTGTAATGGTGCCAGAATATCATTTTATATAATTAAAATATATACACAGGGTGCCATATGATCACTAGGTATAGCGGGTGCCACATTATGCAAAACTTATGTATATATATATATATATATATACAAGACAATTGTTTTCACAGCGCACTACCTATATTTATTCAGTTTATGTAATACTACCCAGTCGCTTTAAATTCTAGATCTGCGTTTGAATGAACAAGGGGTAATAATGAATGCGGTTGTAAAATGCGTGATGCCTACCGCATCACCACGTGTTATGAATTTGGCACGCGACAACCGAATATGAGAGCAAAGATACGGAAGTCTTGACCATTTGCCTTGCAAGCCAAACTCCTTCATGGGCTGTAGAGTCTAACCATTATTATCTGAAATCATATCACTTTTTCTTCTATTAAGCTTTTTGGAATTGTTACAGTCTAGGAATCATTTTCATCGAAAATATTGTACTTTCTAAATAATGATAATTCAGTATTCATTTATTTGAAAAAAGAATTAATTAGGACTGAAATCACATTTATAATATTTTTAATAGTCTGAGAGATAGCCTAACCTGCTTACAACGAAAGCGGAAACTATAAATATTATAGTTAAACTAGCTATACATAATTTCATCGTATATAATAAAAAGTAGGAGTGTTCCAAGTTTTCTTTATACGCGGTACATTGGCATGCGATTGTCTTATCCGGCGGCAATTTTCCTGTTTGAAAGGCCCTCATTAGATGTAAGGACTATCTTTACAGCCGTAAATATCACAATTATTCCGTGAGGTAAATAACAGTATCGGATATGGATATTAATATGATTTTCATATCCTCTCTAGCAAACAATCTCCAATGTGATTTCCTTGCATTTGTTTACATTCCTGGTTTGTACCTCTAAACAATTGACCTGAATACCAACTTTGTGGCAAAGCTAACTTGCTGATAAATTAATATACTGGTGTAACAACTTGTCAACGGTATTTTTATCCTCGAATATACTATGTGTCTCATTTATAATTCCATTGTTGATAATATTTTGTAGTAAATACAGTTACTATTTATAGTATTTGCATGATCAAATTTTGTTTTCAAAGTTTACATAAATTCTTCAGCTACAAGAGGTTTTTAAAGAGAATGCGCATTTAATAAATAAGCTATTTTATAAAGGTAAATAGAAACTGACACCGAAGGAAAAGACATAAAATACGATTAATGTCCCTTCCAGAAGGGGACTAAAACTACTCTTGTACTAATTATAAAACATGCATAAAACTCTTTTTTAACAGAGAATGTAGTAAAGAAACTTGACGAAACGATTTTACTAGCTTTATCCATTTCTTGCACTTGTTAGGCAGTAATTTTTGTCTACTGTGAATATTACTTAACTGTGAGCTCAACAAGTAAATATTTGCAGAAGCATAAGTAGTTTCTGTTGGCTCTGCAACAGCCAGGGAGGATTATAAAGGTTTGAAGGAAAAGCCGGGCATGCAAGTGTTTTTTGGAATGCGAGGGATAAATAACGAATGGCAGAGGGTTAAGGGCAGTCACCAGCGGCAGTCTACAAGAGGCAGTGTTGGTAGCTAAGCGTAAGCTTGATATCTCTGACGTAATAACTAATTAATAGCATCTGCGAACCTGCCAACGGATTGCGATGCGATTATCTTCTAACCACTTATGTGTTTATATATAAAGATGGCTGCAACAGCAATATCAGCTAATATAAGCAGTGGTGGCGCTGGCGAAGTTATAGTTTATATACCACGAAGTGTTGTATGTTTACGTATTATCTCCTTGTTATTGTATATGGTACACAAGCGCTGGGCCCTATTATTCTTATTATACAAGATTGATATGTCTATGCAAGTCGTTGTTGGAACAGTGGCGTAGTGAATATTAGTAGCTATATGAGTAGATAATATATATAGCATGTTTAATCATAATTTGCCTAGCAATTACTCGGGAAGTAGTCAGTCGGCAGTGGTGACATCAAAAATGCTCTTATGTCGAATTATTATTATTATATATGCAACGTCAATACCAGCATGGTATCGACTGAGTCGTACGCGGAGGATGGACACTAATTATACTATTCCCTTCGCATCTGGAGCTGAAAAGTACAGCCCCCTTCGCGTCACTCCTGCGAATAACAGAGTGACTGGCTGGACGTAGTCCAATTACCTGGTTCCCTCTGGAGAATTGGTGCTCCAAAAGATATGCATAATTGTAGTAATTAATCTATGATTACGAGTGGCTGCTGCCACATCAGCTAGTCGGCAGACAAGCATCTGTATTCTGTTCTAATTCCAATCGAAGGGTGCGGGCCTGGATGACCCCCTGGTGAGTACAAATTGCCGAATATTTATTGACAGATCAGTAAGTCTGTGTTTTATTATCTGCTACATGTCACCTGCCTGTCGTCGCCAGTGAGTTAGCACCCGCTGTTTGTTTACTTAGTAATTGCATAAATTAAATAATAAAATTCAGTAATTTTTAACGGGCCCCGTATGGTCCCCAGCATGCTACTTCTTTAAAGTTTATAAATAAACAAAAACTTCCTTTAAAACGCAGTGGAACGTTTAAATATTTTTCTCATACAGCCCAAAGCTCTTTGCAACATTTTGAGGCTAAATGCAAAAAAATTATTATTATTGGTAGCCAACTCGAGTCTGAGGCCTTCAGGGAATTTTTAAAACAAGTTATAATAACTGCCTGCTGTGTTTGTTATTAAACAAAATATTTCCAGGAAATATTACCTCGAAGCGAGTGCAGTCAGCGGTGTAGTTTTGTTTTTACAATGATATCTCTATTTACATACGCGGAAAGGCAAACAATGTTTACTAAAATTTAATATAAATTCCCATACTTAAATTCGTGCTCTATTACTATTACACAAAATATTTGAAAAGATACTGTTGTAATGTTTTTCAGGTCATACAATAATGTTTTCAAATTTTAAGTTTAATCAGCATCAATATAAAACTGAAATATTTTTCTCTGATTGCATAATTATATGAATATGAATAGAAATCACTAAAATCTAAATTTATATTTTTAGCTGTATTAGCGTCAACGATTTGTTTCTCAATTGTTTCTTGCCTTACTTCGTTGGAATTCATATTTATATTTTAATAATAATAATAGATTCAATTGCAACGGATTAAAATTGAATCTATTATTATTATTATTAAAATATAAGGATTTTTTACCACAGGATATGTACCGACTAAAAGTAAACTGCACGATCCTAACATTAAATAGGCTCACTACACTTTTTTTAGTTTCCTTGTTGTTTGACATTTTTCCTCTTTGTTGTCATGGCCCCGATTACATATCCTGTGGAAGAGTTAGTCGATATGTTTTTTGTTTATGATTTAACCGGTGAAAATTCGTTGCTAACATCGCACTTGTATGTAGAGCGATATTTGAGTATTCCACCGTTTTCGCGAAACCACTATTACGCGAAACTGAATTTTTAATCACCACAGTGCCCACATAAGGAACAATGAAATTCTCCATGCAATGGTTGAGACACGTCATTAAAGGCGCTTTGCTATAAACGTTTGGGCTGGAGTTATAAGAGATCAATTACTAGGACCCATTTTTCTTCCAAACAGTTCCTACGAAACGAATTGGAAGGAATACTTAACGAAATGCCGTTACAAACTCGTCTAAATTAGTGATGGGCATAATCGAATGATTTCAATAATCGACTGATTAGCATTCGAATGATTCTATAATCGAGTTATTCATTCCAATTAATCAAAATCCAAAATGGACCTGCATTTCGGCAATCCGAGAAATGTCTCGCTTCCTACCTCTCGAATCATGATTCATAAGCACTCCCACTCTTGCCTCGAATTGTTCATTCGATTTTTGAATGAATTCTATTCTGTATTTATTTAAATTTCGGCAAACTGTAAGATTAACCTGAATGTAAATGCCGTTTTATGGTTTTACGTGTTATATTATAAGTTAATAAATATTAACAATATTTCGAATCATTTTATTATAATTGTTTAATAGTTGATATATTTATAAGCGTAATCATGACGACAAGATAATATGAAAAGCCGGACAGATCACAAATGATCGTATGAATGAATTATTAGCATCTCGGTGATGCATACATAATCGAATAGTTCGAATTATTTCATTGAGATCTGCGCGTCTCTACGAACATATTCGAGAAGTTCTTATCATTAAAAATGAATTAATCGCATCTCGGAGATGCAAGCATAATCGATTATTTCAAATGATTTCCTTCTATATGGGCGCGTCGCTACGAACGTACTCGAGAGTTTTCTTATCTTTCGAATGAATTAATCGAATTTCGGAGATGCATGCATAATCGGACATTTCGAATTATCTCATTCGAGATGCGTACGTCGCTACGAACATATTCGAGAAGATTTTATCATTCGAATGAATTACTCGTGTTTCGAAGATGCATGCATAATCGAATATATCGAATTATTTAATTCGAAATGCGCGCGTCGCTATTAACGTATTGAAGAAGTTTTCATCATTGGAATGTATTACTCGTATTTCAAAGATGCATGCATAATCGAATATTTCGAATTATTTCATTCAAAATGCGCACGTCGCTACGAACATATTAGAGAAGATTTTATGATTCGATTGAATTAATCCCATCTCGGAGATCCAATTATAATCGAATATTTCGAATTACTTCCTTCGATATGCGCGCGTCCCTACGAACGTACTGGAGAGTTTTTTATCATTCGAATGAATTAATCGCATCTCGGAGATGCATGCATAATCGGATATTTCGAATTATCTCATTCGAGATGTGTGCATCGCTACGCACATTGTCAAGAAGATTTTATCGTTCGATAGAATTAATCGCATCTCGGAGATCCAAGCATAATCGAATAATTCGAATTATTTCCTTCAATATGCGCGCGTCGCTACGAACGTACTGGAGAGTTTTTTTATCATTCGAATGAATTAATGGCATCTCGGAGATGCATGCATAATCGGATATTTCGAATTATCTCATTCGAGATGTGTGCATCGCTACGAGCATATTCAAGAAGATTTTATCATTCGATAGAATAAATCGCATCTCGGAGATGCATGCATAATCGAATGTTTCAAATTATTTCATTCGAAATGCGCGCGTCGCTACGAGCATATTAGAGAAGATTTTATGATTCGATTGAATTAATCCCATCTCGGAAATCCAAGCATAATCGAATATATCGAATTATTTCCTTCGATATGCGCGCGTCGCTACGAACGTACTGGAGAGTTTTTTTTATCAACGAATGAATTAATCGCATCTCGGAGATGCATGCATAATCGGATATTTCGAATTATCTCATTGGAGATGTGTGCGTCGCTACGAACATATTCGAGAAGATTTTATCATTCGAATGAATTACTCGTGTTTCGAAGATGCATGCATAATCGAATATATCGAATTATTTACGCGAAATGCGCGCGTCGCTATTAACGTTTGGAGAAGTTTTCATCATTGGAATGTATTACTCGTATTTTAAAGATGCATGCATAATCGAATATTTCGAATTATTTCATTCGAAATGCGCGTGTCGCTACAAACATATTATAGAAGATTATATGATTCGATTGAATTAATCGCATCTCGGAGATGCATGCATAATCGGATATTTCGAATTATCTCATTCGAGATGTGTGCATCGCTACGAACATATTCAAGAAGATTTTATCATTCGATAGAATTAATCGCATCTCGGAGATGCATGCATAATCGAATGTTTCGAATTATTTCATTCGAAATGCGCGCGTCGCTACGAACATATTAGAGAAGATTTTATGATTCGATTGAATTAATCCCATCTCGGAGATCCAAGCATAGTCAAATATTTCGAATTATTTCCTTCGATATGCGCGCGTCGCTCCGAACGTACTGGAGAGATTTTTATTATTCGAATGAATTAATCGCATCTCGGAGATGCATGCATAATCGGATATTTCGAATTATCTCATTCGAGATGTGTGCGTTGCTACGAACATATTCAAGAAAAATTTATCATTCGAATGAATTAATCGCATCTCGGAGATGCGTAGGTACATAATCGAATGTTTCGAATTATTTCATTGGAACAGCGCGCGACGCTGCGAACATGTTCAAGAAGCTTTTATCATTCGAATAAATTAATCGCATCTCGGAGATGCGTACATAATCGAATATTTCGGATTGTTTCATTTGAGATGGGCGCGTCGCTAAGACAGATTCGAGAAGTTTTTATTATTTCAATGCATCACTCGCACCTGGAGATATGTGCATAAACGAATATTTCGAATGATTTCATGAGATACGCCCATCTCTAGTCTAAATGCTTATTTTATGCATGATGGAGCACCGACACATTATTGCCTATCAGTAAGAAGCTACTTAAGCGAAACATTTGACAATAACTGAATTGGGCGAGGTAATGCAGTGCTATGGGCGCTTCGTTCACCAGATCTAAACCGCTGGATTTTTTCATATCATAGCGTTATTTAAAACAAATAGTTTACTCTGAATGTATTCAAGACCTAGACGATTTAAGAAATAAAATTAACAATACTTTTAATCAAGTCACACTAGTTCTGGGGATTTGGGAACGAATATGAAGCCCTTTTAGGAGAAGAATTCGTACATGCACTAAAACAAATGGTAGCTACATTAAACATCTTTTATAACAGTTTATTGTAGTTAGTTATTTATTGCTTGTGAACTTTTTTTAATCAGTATTTCTCCGAAACGATGCTTCTGCGAATATGTGTTATAGGGACTTTTTCCGTGTTCTAAACCCTCGAATATCCTGTGATATATTATGCAATCAAGGTGGGACATCCTGTATATGGTACGGTATAAATTCAGAAATTTAAATAAAAAGAGAATTCGTAAATTATGATCACCAGCTGTTCGAGATTAGATGGAAAAGAAATAAGTGATCATGCAAATTTGTTAACTATTTAATTATTTCATTGTATTCAGGTACTTGCTATTAATATTATTTTGTTTTTTAAATAATTATTATAATTTTGATCTTCAAAATTTTGTTTATAAACTTCTTAGTATATTTAAAAATAAAGGTTGTGTACTTTCTCGAAATTTGTCCCTATATCCGAATAATTTGTGCTTTGAGATCAAAAGACAACCAGAATTACTACACTATTAGAGTCACAAGTAATTACTTGTAGTTGTTTATTACCTTTAATCAATAAGCAGAATTAATAAAGTTGTTCTCGCATTCAATGACTGCCTGGTATTTTTTATGAGCTGTATAACAAGAACGAGTTTTTAAACCTATATTAAGAAAACTTATCTTCCGCATAAAGTTATAAACCTGACGTGTTCTTTCTTTCTGTCACATAAAAATTCCTTTTCATTGATTACTATATGATTAGTTAATTTAATTATTCTGTTAACAGGTTTCCAAAAAAAACGAAAACTAAATTTAGTACCTGTGTTACGGGGCATATCTACAACAGTAACAGTGTATTAGTATTAGTCGATGCGTACGGTTGTGTTACTCAAAATCCGTCCAGTTGTGAGGAATGGCCGATGATTAGGTTTCTGAATGCAAGACTCTGGAAAAGTTAAAACGGGCCATAAATAGTAAACGACCAAGACTTCTCAGCTCCGAAGTTGTTTTGTTGCACGATAATGCACAGTTACATACGGGCGCAGCCACACGACACGTATGGCAATAATACAAATGGCAAATTTTTGAGCACTCTCCGTACAGCTTGGAGGCACCATCCGAATATCATCTGTTTTTTCACTTAAAGAAATTTTTGGCAGATCAGCGATTTAACACAAATGACCAAGTTAAAACAGGGGTGCAAGATCGGCTCGAGTTACTTGGAACAGAATTTTATAACAGCGGCATAGAAAAACTTGCCACGTTACGACAAATATTTGAATTTATAAACCGATTTTGTTAAAAAGCTCTACGCTAATTATTAAAAATAATATTTTTGAAATTCTTACGTTATTTGGGGACAATCGGAAGTTACTTTGTGAACATGCCTCGTATGTTGTTGTTTTGCTTTACTTCGTTTGCTTTGTAGAGTTTACTAACAAAACCAGCAATAGCAGAATCTATTCATTCCTGAAGGTTTTACATTTAACTAAAAAATGTTATAATAATATGTAATATGCAGGGTGGTCAGCGAAGTCGTCTGCCTTAAAAGTAGTGGCCGCAACCCACCCATAACAGATTTGTTGCTGCGACCGCAGACCGCAATTTTTGTATCAAGCTTTAGTCCACTCTAGACCACAGCCTGAAAACAATTTTTAGACCCCTTGAAGCTTTTTTAAATGGTGAGAACGGCTTAGTGATAAGAAAGTCAGGCTTTGGATGTAATACACCAAATGCTTCCCGATTTGAATCACTCTAAGAGTCAGAAAATTTTTCTAATTCCCTATGTGGTCGGTTATGGGTGCGGGCTCCATTTGCCATTGGGTAACGGCCGTTCTCGCGGAACGGTAGCATTAGAGGAGGAATAAGACTCCACCTACCCACATATACACCAGACAGGTCAAGCACGGTTACCCATTAACACGGTAACCCGGAGAGTCGCCGTTGTGCATAACACAAACCAGTTTAGTCTCAAGCAATAGTTAAGTGAATAGGTGTAACTCACACTAGTACGCACAAGTCAAAGATTTTTCTTGTACATATTTGGTGTGGCATAGTAGGTAACCATATTATTGGACAGTACTTCTTCCATCGAAATTTACCCGCATTGTTGGAAATTGTACAACCCAGTATTCGAGAACAACTTTAGTACCCACATAATTGCTGTCCTGCTCACTAGAGTTGCATTTTTAGGCATTTCGTAAATAATGCAACTGGAGCAAATTGGATTGGAAGCATGAGTACATGCATGACCACCAAGAAGTTACGATGTCACTGTATTAAATGTTTTTGTTGTGCCATTAAAGAAATAGTATACCGAACTCCGAAAAGCGTTTTTAGAACGAATTAGAAAATGTGTGGAAGTGGATGGAGGCAATTTTGAGCAATACTAAATTAAATGCAAGTTTACTATTTATTTTCTGTTTTTTTTTTCTTATTTTGTGTCTATTACGTCACGGGTGCCCAATGGGTGCTCTTCTTGTTAAAAACTAATATAATTAATACTAGTAGTAGGAATGTGCATACTCGAATGATTTTAGTAATCGACATATTCATTCGAATTAATCATTCGAATCCAAAATTCACAGTTAGGCAATCCGGGACTTGTCTCGCATCCTGCCTTTCAAATAAGGACTCCTTGGTACTCCCGCTCTTATCCCCAACTGTTTTTTCGGTTTTCGACTGGATTCTGTTCTATATTTATTTAAATTTAATAAAACAGGGGGGTTAACCTGATTGTAAATATTGTTTCATGGTTTTCCGTATTCTATTATAAGTTATTAAATATTAACACGATGTTTCTAATTATTTTATCATAATTGATGAATAGTTTATATCTTTATAAGCGTAATCATGACGGTCAACTTAGCCACTAAATTTTTTAATCAGAAAGTTAATATCATAAGCCTGTGCGGCTTAATAAGTTACGATCATTTGTGATCATCTGTGCGATGATCACAAATGATCGTAACTTATTAAGATTAAACAATTTAGTGAATTTGATATTTTTTAACAGTAACATGATTTGCGGAAATTATCTTATTTGTTTAAAACAGTAATATATGAATTGAATAATAACCAATCTAATAAATTATACAATTAATATTTTTGAATTTAAGTATGGAAAAGTAGAAATAAATAATCCTTATTTTGCTAAGTCAGCTGCACGCGACCTCATCACACAAAACAAGTCAAATATTTCGAATTATTCCATTCGAGATGCGCCCGTCGCTACGAACGTATTCGAGAAGTTTTTATCATTCGAATGAATTACTGGGATCTCGAGATATCTCGAGATATATGCATAATCGAATATTTCGAATAATTTTATTCGAGATATGCCCGTCACTAATCTAAACTGAAGTAATTTTTTTTACCTTTAATGACAAATTATCCTCGATATAAGGTATAAGATATCAACAATACTTTTGATTAATGTAAAATATCACAAGTATTTTTGTGGTGTGCACTATAAAAGGAAAGGTATATAATATTTCTTGGTTTTACTGTGTCTGTTTTAAAAATATTAAAAATATATTCCACTAACTAAAAAGTCAATGTTTAGAGATATATCAGATCCATAGTTAAATGCATCTCAAAAGTAGTGTTATATGTCAGCATTTTTGAGGGCATGTCTAGGAATTATGGGCATGGGGTCTGGCGTGGCGGTTTGTTCTGGGTAATCTTTATCGGCTGGCTTGGTTTAGGCTGCTTGAAACAAAGGAAGTCCTTAACTTGCCGTAATTCAAGGCATACAGACATCTTTGTGATCAGTGAAAATAGGGTAGAGTTAAAAATTGTTGTTTTAATTTAAGTTTTGGCGTTTTCCTGCAATGACGGTAAATTACCAGTTTACCAGTTTCTACGTTCCCGTGAAGCTTCATCGTCGCATTAAGAACTATGTACCTCAGCTTAAAGTTTTTGGATGGTAAAAAATTAGGTCGTCTCTGTTCCGAAAAATAATCTTTAATACATTCTATTGCAAATTAGCCCATTGTTTCGATTGCCAGTAACGTCATCCTAGCTGCTATTTCTGTCTCCTTCTCTCTTTCCTCCACATTTGAATATCAATAAAATGGAAAATCAATATCTTTGGGCTTCCTCAATTCAGCAACAATTATTTGTTTACATAGTTGTTTGATTTGCTGAAAGTTAAAGTAACCGCATTTTCAGAAAATAAATCAACGTTCTGCTGATATTTTCCTTTGCAGATTTGGGCGTTGTACAGTTGTATAAATCTTTTTCTGTAAATGTATTATATATCCATTGTTTAATAATTTCTGATTAGTTATTTTGTGTGTATTATCCTTTTCCTAAATATTTTGTGAGAATTACTCAGGTAAAAGGAAAACACAATCAGATAGGTTCGATTCACCGGAAGCTGTTGGTTCTCGACCCTTTGACCAGGATCTTAGTTAAGCTGTGATTTAAGACTTATTTTAACTTTAACTTGAACATTGTAACAATCGAGATTTCCTGTAAGCGATTCTAGCGAACCCTCCCTCCTGCTTGTGCTAGCCGATAAGCCTTTTACATTAGTTTGTTGCGGGCTGACGAAAACGATCGTTTCGTCCGTAACAATTCGACACTAGGCAACATGGATAAGTAACAAAACATAAACAGAAAAATTAAGCACAATGTCAAAGGATCTACGTGTATAGGATCTAGATGCTATTTTAAAGATATTGGATTTTTCTAAATCCATTTTTACGTACGAATCTTAAATTCCGTTCTAGATTATATTTATTCAATATATCTGAATCTATATGTAAATCTCCAGTTAAAGGATCGTATCCAACACTGCACATCAATACCAGTAGAGCGCCAATTGTTTGTAAATCCCTGGAACATTAAAGTTGCTCGGATTTTTTGGAAAGATAATAATTTATATAATTTATTTTCAATACCTACGCGAGGTTACTTGCAAGTTGAAGGTTGATATAATTTGTCCTACCGCAAACATTACAATTTATTTACAATATCTCTGATAAGATATATATTTCTTGTCATTCGATGAATCCTCAATGTATTAACTTCTTATTGATAAGTTCGAGTTCGTTCATATAAAGTTTATATGTGGTCGCTTTGTGATTAACGCCTCTTTCGGATTTGTATTTACAATACTAGAAACAAATATACTATAACCTGTTTGCTTTAATTTGCAGATTTTTCTACTTTCCTTTGAAGAATAGTATACAGACACTATTAAAGCGAACAGTTTACTTTTACTCACATTCCTAATTTACCCCTAGAAATAACCATCGTAATGTCAACAATTTCTCAATACAAGCAAGGACGCGTCAAACGTAAAAAATCCTGCGGGTACCTGTAAACCACACACGCACGCACATACTTTCTAGCGACAAGCGCAAAACCCCATTAATCACGCCCAAGGGCCTTTGCGGGAACGGTAACGGTACAAGTAAAGGGTTTAAGCAATATCTTAAGTCACAAAGGAATTCGAACGAAAGCGATACGGATGAGAAAAAATCCCTAGCCTACGATCGGTATCCTTCTGGGTTTTACTGGTAGTTAAAGGTGTCAAGGTTTGCGGAAAAGGGTACATAAACTAAAATTGCCATAGTGGGCGCTCATTTCTTCGTGCGCATTGAAAGTGTTACTATGAAATTGCTGGTTTGTGCCGTTACTTTGTTCGGATTAGTGGTTAACTCGAATTGTATGAGGAATAATGTCTGTCCCACCTACGAAGACTATTACACAATTAGAACTAACCCCAATTGCTGGTACGATTTTACGGCGGATTCGAATGCGGTAATTCTTGTTGTAATGGTTGCAGTCCGTAATTTTGTTAACAGTCTGGTGCTTACAGACGGATATTGTACTGAAGCATGGTTACCCTGTGGAGATGCACCAGGTGGTGACTCCAGATGGTTACATCTTGACGGTGTTCAGAATTCCAAATTTTGCAACACCCAACGCTGTCTTAAGGAAAACGCCAGTGTTTTTACAGCATGGCATATCATCCACCTCTGCTAATTGGGTAGGGAAAGGAAGAGATTCCTTAGGTAATTAAAATAATGCTTTTTCTGCAATAGATACATCATATTATCAGAAGAGGCCTAAAATTGTAGGAGGGTTATTTCATCAAATTATTATTAAATCTAAGATTGAGTTTTTTTTTAGCATTTTTGCTAGCTGATGCTGGTTACGATGTTTGGTTAGGAAATTTTAGAGGATCGGAATATTCCGAAGGGCACGTGAATTTGACAGTCTTTGACAGGCGATACTGGGATCATAGGTACGAATAGGAACAGGTAATTTCCTTAAAACCTTTCTGTGTCCATGCTCACCATCAACAACCATAACTCTTTCAATGTTTCCAGCATGGATGAAATTGGGTTACTGGACATACCTCTTCAACTGGAACTGGTTGCCGAAAAAACCGGACAAAGGGGAAACATTGTGTACGTAGGCCACTCGCTAGGCACTACGGTTGGGATGATTTACAGTTCTACGTTTCCTGAACATGCGAAAGATATGTTGAAGGTGCTGATTTTTCTCGCTCCAGCAGCTACCCTGCCCAATATGCCTTCTCCAGTTAGAATTCTGACACCGTTTGCTGATCAAATTCTGGTAAATAACTTTTACATTATCGTCAAAAATCAGGTTGTTGACATTTACAAGTTGTGTGCATAAAACAAATGTGGGAGAAATTAAAGTGAACTTAAAGTACTGATAAAGAAAGAGGTATCCACAAGTAATTGTAAGAAACTTTTGTAAATACACCTTACAAAAAGCCATCAGGGCCGTGGCTTTACAGCCCTACGCAAGCAAATGTTTACTTCTTTTAGTTCACTATCACACTATATGTGTTATTCTGATTTTTATACACGTCTGTTGACCTTGCAAACGTTTCTATGTATTCCAAATTTAAAAAATTATATTTGTAGTTAGGTTAGATAATTTTAAATTGATATAATTTCTGAATTATTTTCAAATATGCAAATTTATATTTAACGGCTTTATAGATTGAATATAGTAGTACAATGCAAAAAGTCTGTATATTTCCAGGATTCAGAAATTACAGAAATGTATAGTTATCGCTAGCACAAGAAAATTTATTTAATTAATTGCAAATTCCTCATCATTTCTGAATTAACCGGTGTAAAAAATAATTTCACAGTGTATTAGACACTTCCAAAATTCCGCTTATTAAATTTTAAGTATATTTGCATCTATAAGCTTAAAAAGTATTTAACGAATTCCACAGTTGCTAATCATTCTATTTGATTGACCAAACATGCTGTTATTTGTTTCCGTAGTTTAACGCAATGCTTCCATGGCAGAAAACCCTTCCAACATGTCCTTCGTTAAACATAACGCATATCAGTATTTATGAAATGAATAATTAATTATCGAATATCCTATTTGCATGTTACCTAATTAAATTAATTACAGAGTCCATTATTTTCTTTCTGGTGTTACAAAAGTATTTACAGTGTGTGAGATCCCTTCAAAATATCCTTCATTACATTTGAAACATATTAGAGTTTGTGAGTTGAATAATTAATTAATTAATACCCTATTTGCATGATTTTTAATTTAATTAATTACACTTCCCTTATTTTGTATCTGCTGTTACAAAAAGAATTACAGTGTATGACATCATTTCAAAATGTCCTTCAGTAGATTTAAGCCATATCAGAATTTACAAGATGAATTTTATTAATTGAATA
>JABXWE010045195.1:0-11150 GCA_014611495.1 Limonius californicus
AACTTTGTTGTTGATTATGTAGTACTCTTTTGTTTAGAATCCAGTGTCGTACGTTTTTTTTTTGAATTTTGTAGAATCTTTTTTTTGGATATTTACGTTCCCTGTCCCGAACTTTCGCGAAACCTTGTCGTGTTCTCGTATCGTTTGCAGGTTTTCTTTAGTTTGTTCTCGTTTTGTTTGGTTTGCTTTGTTAGAATTTTTTTTCGTGTGCTGTCGTTTATTTCGGAATAACTGTCGTGTCATTTCTTTTGTTGTAGTTTATTGTCGTTCATTGAAGTTTATTGTCGTTTATTTTTCGTTTAGCTCTCGTTTATTTTCCGTTTTTGAATTTTTGATTGTTTTTGAGATTTATTTTGTCGTTTTCTTTCGTCTTTGTGTTTATGATTTTTTAATCAAGGCACTTGGTATGTCGCATATTTTGAAGTCATTTTCTTTTTTTATCGCCTTTCGCATCTTGTTGTTAGATTGAACCTTTTGTTAATGCCGTTATCGTCTTGTTACCGTTTCGCTATCGTTATCGTTGCCGTTTTGCCCTTAGCGTTATCGCTGCCGCTATGCCCTTAACGCTATTGCTGCCGTTATGCCTTTAACGTTACCGTTACTGTTTCTGTTGTCGTCTCGTTAGCGTTTCCGCTGCCGTTCTGCCCTTAACGCTACCGATACCCTTACCGTTTTCGTTTTCGTTTGCTGTGTTGCCGTTGGGCAGATCATCGACTACTGTCGGATTTAACGGTCTTGTCTTTCGTCTTCAAGGTTTTCGTCGCGGTTCCATTCCACAGTTTTTTTTCGACTACCAATTTTGCCTTCATTCTTCGCTTCGTACCCTGAAACCTTTTTGGGCTTGTTACGTTTGATGACTCCTTTTGTTGTGAGGCTACCGTGATGTGCTGATCCCGTGACGCACAGAACGCTCTCTTCATTTGGTTTTCGTTAATCGTCAAGTCCCTTGTCCCTAAACTCATCCCCGAGTTGTATTGGCAGGTTGGACGGAACCCTGCTCGGGTGTAAGACTTTCCCGATTGTGACTTTATTTACCCGGATTTGACATTTTGTGTGTTTGAGTGAGTGTATGTTCGTTTGATGATCTTCTCTTCTCTTTGGTTTTCTTCTTCGTTCTTCCACTGCGTTCTGCAGCCCTTTGTTGCCTGATCACCAACAACCATCCCCATGTCTTCTTCTCTTCGTCCTCTTTCCGCCCTCTTGTTTCTTTTGTTTCGTTTGGGTCTTTCCCCAATCTTAAGTCGTTTTGGTTGAATGGGGGGACTGCTCGTGGCTTGGGTCGACCACGGGGGGCGAACTTGTTCAATCAGACGCACGGTGGACTTTGGCCCTCAGCAGGTCCATCGGGGTTTTTTTTTTGTAGGCTCTCGTGGGAATGTTTTCGACTTCCCCGAGATGTTTTCGTTGAATATCGTCTCTGATAGTTTTGATTTCCGTTTTCGGATCTGGATGACCAGACCCCGTTGGCAGGGAGCGCTTCACGCTCTTGAGGCTTCTCCTCCCCTACCAACGTCCCGACGTGGTTGCTGCCCGTCGTGTTAGCGTACCGCGGCTATACACCGGTCTGCTGTGATGGGTTGGGCGTCGTTCCACAGCAGAGGGGTTATTGACATCGATATCTTTGGGTTGGGTTTGTTTGTTGTGTTGTTTTTAGTGGATTTCACTTAGTTTTAGATTTTTTTTGTTGATATCCTCTTGTTTCTATGTGTTCTTTTTCGTTTTGGTTACGTTCCTCGATTTTCTCTTTCTCAAGAGAATTTCGAAGAAATTCTCTTCAAGTAAGGGGGGTGTTATGTGATTTTTAAATTTGCCGCACACTTTGGCAGTTCCGTGATTTCTATGCCGCTTCGTTGAAATTAATATCGCTGTTCTAATTAAATTCTTATTTTGGTTACTATTTTCGGTATTTTGTTTTGTCTTCCGTAGCTCAAATTGTGTCAATAGCTCTTTGTGTTAATCGCAAGCTCCTGTTTTTCTTTCGTGCTAAACCTTGAACGCTTCTGGGAATTCCGAGCGTCAAAAAACAAAATTCCTTCTCGAACTTCTTGCATATGATTTTGCCAGGTTGTGCAATCTTTTGAGGGGAGAAGTAGGGTCTCCATTGCATTTTGGGTTAGTCCATAATTAGATCTCGAGGACTCCGGTTGTCCGTAAGCTCCATCATCGGCAATCGTAATTACGTCAAGTGCTGCAGGGGCGGCTCTCGGTTTTTTTGTGAGGGGTATCATTAATGTGTGTTCCGTTTCGCTGTTGTACCAAGGGGTATCTAACAGACTGTCGGCTATTGCCGGATTAATGGGAACATCTTGATTCAACCCCAGGAAAAGGCAACTCTTCAGTGAGTTGTAAAATCGCCTTTTTGGCGGATCATCGTCAAAGCCCAACGCCCGTGGTTCTGCAGCCATTTCATGTTATCGAAGGTTCCTGTCTTCGCCTCTGTTCATCGTTTATAACAACTGGAAATCGCCGTCTTATTGTGCCGTCTCCTCGTCAAGGTAAAGAATGTTTTTGTTGTTGTGCAGTGAAAAATAAATCTTTTTTTCCTCGCGTGACTTGCAGACTTCAAATTTAATTGTTTTTGTAAATTGTAAAATTGTAAATAATAAAAGGACCTTCAGTCGCCTTAGGTGTTAACCTGTTTTAGGATAAAGCTACTAAATTATACTGTACTTTTGTGAGCTTCAGCGTCACTGGTGTTTTTTTTAACTGAATGCCTAACTTAAATCCCGTAACACCAGTGGCGAAGAGTTACCTGAACGTTCAAGGATAATCATGTAATGCAAACTTTTGTGTCATAATAATTCGTGTCCGTTTATTGTATTGCCACTTTTTATTTATTTTATTATATGTGTTTTAAAGTTTATTGTCTCTTATTGTGTCTTTTGAACCTGTTGTAAGAAATTTGCAAGCTTTAAATATATAGGAGGAGGCACAATTAAAGGTAGGTTCCATTCACGTGAGCTGCTGGTTTCTCGACCTTCCGCGAGGACCTACAAGACCAGCTGGATTTTGGAAGGTGGCGCCCACTTATTCTGACTCGCCCTGTACACAACTTGAAGCATTTTCTCTATAAGCGATTTTTAGCGAACTCCCCCTACTCCTCTGAGCAAGCCGCTGGCCTTTTCCATCTTTTTTTGTTTGCGGGTCCAAGAAAAGCGCGTTTGGCCCGTAACAAATTTGGCGCAGTAACGTGAATCTTTTTTGGCCCGTAACAAAGTACCATACATACCATGGAAAAATTGCGGATAGCTTTTACAAGTACCGGCATACCGGAAGTGTTAGTATCGGATAACGGCACACAGTTAGTAAGCCGACAGTTTCGAACATTTTTAGAAAAAAATGAAATAAGACACATAACAACTCCAACATTCTACCCTGCAACAAACGGAGCGGCAGAAAACGCAGTTAAAACGTTTAAGAACGGGTTAAAAGCAGCGTTAGGCGATTCAACTAATAATGGAGTTGACATTCAAACATTAATATGCAGATTTTTATTAACCTATCGCAGTACTCCTCACAGTACAACAGGGGAGACTCCTGCAAAATTATTTTTAGGTCGCGAACTAAGAAACCGTTTGGATTTTATAAAACCAAAACCTGTCGAACCGAAGACAGAACAGATATGGAAGGGGGGGAAAAGGAAAAGAAGAGAGGAGTTTAGAATAGGTGATCAGGTAATGGCGCGTGATTACAGGATTCCCAATAAGAAACTTTGGACGGCAGCTACAATCACAAAAAAGTTAGCTAGGTTGACTTACGTGTGTAAAATCGAAGACAACGATAAACTGTGGAAAAGACACCTAAACCAGATTATCAGAAGGGAGGTTAAGCAAGCAGGTAACGAGTGTTTACAAGAAATTGAATCTGGCTCGGTAATTAACAATGGGTAAAATAGAACTTTTCGCCGTCTAATAGGGAGATCAGATCAAGACGTAGTTAGAAATGTAGATGACAGTGTAACTATTGTAAACTCAAACACACAGGAGTCGATACGTAGGAGTAATAGAAATAGGAATCCGCCAGCTTATTACGGCGACTATATATTTGTTACTTAGAACTTATAATGTAATACCTTTAATTTTAGTTAGGCTAAAAAATGATTTTGCATAAACTAGTTAGCTTAAGGGGGGAGGTATGTAGTGTCGTGGAAAAATACCGCACACCTGTGGCAACCCAGCCAGGGGGTTGAGGGTCGGTTGCAGGTGGTCGTCTACACACTTATACTTTGACCACCGTAGAAGTAAGATCTGATGTATTTAACTAGAATAAAGCATTTAATATCTGTGTTATGTTTCATTGTGTTTAACCGGCTATCTCAAGATTCAACAGCCATTTTAGAAGATTTGAAGATATTTCTTTCTAATACTGATCATGCTTCAGCAAACGCCTATTTATGTTTTCCAAGTGAAAAAGAAAATATGGCTACCATCGCTTTTTTATCGGACATTTTTAAACATATCAATGACCTGAACCTTAAGTTTCAAGGGAAAGGAAAGCTTGTATGGGAACTTCTGTCAGAAGTGAGAGGCTTTTCGCGAAAACTCGATCTTTTGAATAACAATCTTGATACAGAACGCTTGCACTTTCCTAATTTAAAAATAGTGAACAGTGGCAACGAGATTGACGTCGCCCAGTACAAGACTTTCATTAATGATCTTAAATCGGAATTCGAAAACAGATTCGCAGACTTTAAGAAAATTGAGAATGTTGTGGAAATTCTCTGCAGCCTGATGGTGAATGGAGCAATGAAGCTGCAAATGTTTTCCGGAGTAATAAAGCTGCTCTACAGATGGAAATGATCTATTTCTAAGAAAATACTGTTTTAAAACACAAAAATACGGAAGTTCTTTGCCAAGAATGTTGGATAAAATTTGTGTGTGGTAATAAATACCCAGAACTAAAAAATTTAGCTTTGAAACTTTGTACAATGTTTGGATCAATATATATTTGCGAAGCAGCGTTTTCTAAGATGAACTTCATTAAAAATAAATTTCGATCTCGACTTACCGATGACCATCTCCAGCATTTAATGGCAATAGCTTGCACCAACTTAACTCCAGACTTCAGACAGATAGTTCAAAGTAAAAAATGTCACTTTTTGTTTTATTTGTTAATTGACATTTTAAATCCTGGTTGCTAGTTATCATCTACCAAAAGGACCGCGACAGTCTGATACTTTTTAAAAACGGACCCCCAATGAAACTAATTGGTGACCCCTGCTATAGCGTATTGCCGCTTCTCGTATAGAAATCGCTTCACTTATGCACTTTTTCGCAGCGTATATCAGATTTTCTGCATTGACTGGACATCGTTTTTGTCCTGACTTGCTTGCTTGCTTTGAAAGAGCGAGATCTAGGACGCGGTTTTCCAAGCATCTCTATGCACTTAGGCCACATTTGGCCCATTGTACACCCTAACTAAGAATTTTGCCTATCTGGGGTAATTCCACTCCAGTAGTGATTTTTAACGTGTCACACATCGCAGTGGCACGGGACCTACGGCTTTACTTCTTATCCGACAGAAGGCGCATTTTCAGATTTTTCCCCGCTAGAAAAATCTCGCCGACCTTGGCCAGGTTCGATCCCGCGTCCCTCGGATCTAAAGGCAAATGCGCTAACCACTAGACCACCAAGGCCGGCTTGTCCTGACTTACTTCGTGGCATTTAAAAAAATATCAGAAAAAATTATTTAATTTTAGAGGAATTACCTACTATTAAATCAGTTTTAAATAGGTATAATGCCACGCCTGTGAAATCTACTTATATAACATTTCTAGAATACAATGATTTAGTAAAGCAGCCGTAACAGTAATATATTACGAACATAATTAAATAATTTTGTTCTTAAGCGATTGTACCTTGAACCGGACCGAGGTACATGACATGGACGCGACCCAAGGTACAACTTTTAACAACCTCTGACATTTTTTGTTATAAAAATTTGTGGGTAATAAATTTTAAGAAAAAATTTAGAGACTGAGAACACGGAAGAGTAATGTTATTCGGAATGTATGAAATAAATTTGTTACTAGTGAAACTGAAGTGGATGTTACACGATTATTATTATGAGTAATACTTTGACAGTCACCAAAACGAAGGCATGCTTTCACTTCAATTTTACTCTGTATAGAAAAATACCACTGGGTGTGATTCCCTTCCTGCCATTGTTATAACCACACAATTAGCTTATAGAAAATTATGTACTTAATAAGTTATTTTCTGATTGCTAATAAAGAAATGTTAAAAAAAACTTCAATTTTGTTGAATTTACAATGAACTGCTTGAACTGCCATCTATCATTAGAAAACAAGACCCATAATGGCAGTAGCGGTAACAGCAAATTCAAATAGGTTACCGCTAAATTTGGAATTACCCGAGGTACAGACTTGTCCGAGGTACAACACCTTCCCCTACAAGGCGTCCCACGACGTGAGATCATTATTTTGTGTACGTAATCTTTAGACTAAATATAGTTAAAAATTCTTAGAAAGTTATGCCCTAAAGTAAACCGTTTTCAAAATACAGAGTGCTAAATTATTATTTATTAAACAATTACAATTTCACAAAAGTCAATATTTATTTTTATTTTAGTTGTAGGGGTAATCATAATGACTCTTACGGTAACCTTCCCCATTCAACCTCTTAGGCTCAAGGTACCCTACAAAGAAATTTTAAATGGTAACATCCACTTTGTGATACTTTATTGAGAAGCTGTTAAAAAATGCTAATCAGTAGTAGCGACCTTTTTACCCGACGCATTTAGGAATAAATGTGTCGTGTTGTAGAAACGTTTTCTAGAAAAGCTAAATACTTATTTTACTTCCAGAAAAATAACACATTGTGCGTTTTTAAATTGACACCCTGTAAAATAATAGAACCAGCGAATTAGGCATTTTAATTTTTTTTTAATTTGGAACTTCGAAATGCCTCATTTAAAAGTATCTGGGAAGATAGTATTGACGCAACTTTATACTGCGAATATGTGACGATTATAAAAAAAGTTTGTTACAGAGAACAACGTTCCAAGCAGTGATTAAAAATTAAAGGTAATTTTTGAAAAAAATATATCCATTAGCAATTTTTGAAAATTATTTAATTTGTCGGAATAGCCAAATATTATTTTTACTAGTGCCTATATAGAGGGGGCACTGTCTCACAATCTGTCCAATAATATAATCAAATAATAACAAAATAATGTTTCTAATGTTTCAAACAATCGAAATATTGAGCTAATTCGTCGTAGCAGACTCACCCTGTACCTACATACAGGCTGTTCCATCCGGGTATAGACGGAAGATAGCTCCTCACTCAGGCAACATATTTAGATTTTATTTGCACTATGCAATAGTATATCCCTTCTGCATATTTTAAAATTATTTGTTTATAGAAGGTGCTCACATACAGAGTGTCGTACTAAACATATGTTTTATATGGAACACACAGTATATTATAGAATTTTTGAAAAACCACTTTAGTGCTGATCAAATTAATATACAATTATATAGAGCTATTTTCAACCGCATTTCCACAAAAAGGGTTCCATTTCAGAAGCTTGTAATGGCCAAACTGCTTGGGGGGTTTCAGAGAAAAAATTGTTTTTTTGTAGATTCCATATACGGTGTTTATTAACTTTCACAAAACTATAAAAAACTTTTTTTAGTTAACAGCCTGTATGTTTTGGTCTTGGTGGATGAAGATTGTCATAAGCTTTCTAATAATACTAAGTTTGTATAGTCTAAATAGGACACGAGAAAAGTTACAGAGTTACAGATTTTATTTTTATTGTACTTACTATCTAAACATTAAGGGAATCGTAAAGGACCTGGCTACCAAAAATTAAAAGTTACTTGTTACTTCGACACACCATTGTATTCGTTTCTCTGTCCGGCACGGAGCTTACGGCCGTCTACCTGAACGCTGGAAAACGAACTGCAGCCAACGTAAACGATAATACGTATAATATACGATAAAGTAACTTGATAACAGACTCTTGGCATTGTATTGATTATGAGAAAATCAGAAAAATTTTGAGATTTGGGTTATGTGCATTGCGTTCTTAAAGCGTGGTAGTTTTAATAAGGTGAAAAAGTTTCACTAAATTAATTCCATATGCGGTTTGTAAATTAAGTAATGAGACTGGTAGCGTAGCATTCGATCTGGCAACACTGGGGACGCGGGAGTGGAAGGGGTGGTAGGTGACCGTGATACGCCTTCAGTACGAGATCGAACTCGCTAGAGTCATTTGGTTGTCCATAGCGATTTTTTTTCGTGAAACAGATTTTTCTAATGCGTTCTGATCAATGTCGAGTAAAAGTGTGCTATCACGTTTTGCTTCAAACTTGGGCACAGTGCAACGGAAACTTTTATAAAACTTCGCGGGCCTACGGAGACGGTGTTTTGTCAAGGGCCCAGGTTTTTAGGTGGTTTAAGGTATTTTCAGAACTAAGATAGTCGATTGAAGATGAACCTCGCAACGGAAGACCTTCATTTTTAAGAATCGATGAAAATGTCGACACAGTCCGGGATCTTGGGCATTCATATCGTCGGTTGACAATCAGAATGATCGGGGAAGAGCTGAGTTTGACTCACACCACTGTTCATCAGATTTTGACCAATTAATTAGAGATAAGAAAAATCTGCGCAAAAATGGTTCCGAAAAACCTTTCGCAGAACCAAAAGGACATTAGGAGGGAAAGGTGTCTTGATTTTTTGGAATCGATTGAAAATGATCCCCATTGTCTGGAACGTATCATTACTGGTGACGAGTCTTGGGTGTTTGAGTATGACCCGGAAACCAAGCGTCAGAGCTTGGAATGGCACACTTCAACCTCTCCAAGGTCAAAAAAAGCAAGAATGACTATGTCGAAGATCAAATGCATGCTGATTTGTTTTTTGATAGCCAGGAAATCGTTCACAAAGGGTTTGTGCCTGAAGGCCAAATGGTTAATCAACACTTTGACAGAGAGGTTCTTGAAAGACTTCGAAAAAGGGTCATGTGTGTGACACCAAACATCAAGAACAACTGGGTGTTGCATCACGACAATGCGCCTTGTCACACAGCTATTTCAATAAACGATTTTTTGGCCAGTAAGAACATTCCTGTGGCTCCTCAGCCTCCTTATTCGTCCGATTTGCGTCCTTGTGACATTTTCCTCTTCCCGAGACTGAAAAATCACCCCAAGGGGCGTCATTTTGGGACACTGGAAAACATTCAAACGGCTGTAACCGACCAGCTGAAGGCTATTCCAGCACTGCTATGAGGAGTAGAAGAACCGTCTCCAGCGCTGTGTGGCTTCCCAAGGCAGTTACTTTGAAGGAGACAATGTTGAATTGTAATTTTATTCGAATAAATAATTTAATAAATCAGTCTCATTACTTAATTTACACACCTCGTATATGTCGTATACTTAAATTGATTTTATCGTCTTTGTGAACTACTTTTGACAATTTTTTTTCACAAGTTCTTATGCTTTTTGTGACCATTTTCACTTTATTTCAATTTTGGATATGCTGTTTACTAGTTATTGGAAACCGCAAGTAGGAAGGTGGTAACTCCCGTGACAACAGAAAACGTGAATTCTGTTCTGTTTTGAGCATTTGTTGCGTTGCACTGGCATCTAGAAATAGCGACAATAGCTTGAAAACCTTCGTGTTCCTGTTAGTTTGCTATTTGTTTCCGTTAATAATTTGTTCTGAAGTAATATCCTGTCATCGTTCCACAGTAATAAAAATTGGTACTTTATTTAATACTATTACAATTGATTGCCTGCATCTAATGTGTACCTATCTACTTAACATAAATTAGTACTTACGTATTTCCCGTAATCTGTTTATTAACCCAGCTTGTCTAATATACCTAGGACCATTTCCCACGCCAACTCTTGGTTGTCCCTTTTCAAATGGTACTCCCAACACACCAACTCTGGTAGTACTTGCATTGCGAACTTGTTTTATTACCTGAACTATACACACCTTTGATAAGTTACGGAACATTGTTTAACTGTAGAATGAATTCTTTAAAAAAAACACGCGTTTATTAACAGAATGAAATTACTTGTTCAATTTATCTTTGCCCTACTGAACTGTGTTTTACAACTTATTGCACATCTGCTTAATTACGTCATACTTACAGCTATATCTACAGAATGTGTCGTTGAGCTAACACTACTTTGATTTATATACATTTTTTATTAGCGTACTTTTGTTTAACATAAATACAATACTTATAGCCTAACTCTGGCAATCCCTGCATTTTTTATACACAACCTGCATGCATCGCAAGATGAAGCCTTTTATCTAGTTTGGGGATTATATATAGCTGCAAGTGACTCAGCATGGCGCCACTTAACACGCGAAAACGAGCGGGAATATTTAAGAAACGCTATATGAACATTGCATTTTCGATAAAATTGAAAATATAAACTCATAGTTTCAGGTTTGCATCAAGTTTATTCAGTTCGTTTCTACATAACGTTTGTTCAATAATTCTTGAAGTCCTGGAGGGCTATGGACAGTGGCGGACTAAGGCTAAAGCGGGCCCTAGGCAACATTGTAATTCCGGGCCTATTTTTCAGTCATGACACATACTTTGCGTTTGGTAGTTTGGTTTTAAAGCATATAGTATGTAGTTCTATTTAATTATCGGATTCCAAGAAAAAAAAAGGAAAAAATAATATACATGTACAAAAATTAAATAAACATAATTTATTAAAACAAACAAACATAAACATAATTTATTAAAACAAACAAACATAAATATAATTTATTAAAACAATCAAACATAAACATAATTTATTAAAACAAACAATAATAGTTAAACAAATATGCCCAGATTGATTGGTTATATTGCCTTTTTTCTCACTTTTAATTCTGCAAACTCGTCAATTAGTTTGTAATAATTAATGGAGTTATTTAATATCTCTTTTTCTATATAAAGTAATGATAAACTATTTAATTTTTGTTGGCCTAATGTGGATCTTAAAAAATTTTTTATTCTGTCCGTTACTGAGAATGATCTTTCACCGCTTGCATTGCTTATTGGAAGGGTTAAATAAATTCTCAGAATTATGTTTAAATTAGGGAATGTTGCAATAATATTATTTTCCTGAATAAATGACCACATGGATACAGGCGAAATAATATTTTCTTTAC
>JABXWE010045197.1:0-10243 GCA_014611495.1 Limonius californicus
TTAAAATAAAAATTCAAAATGGCGCCCAGCCGCCATTTTAAATGATAGAAAAGTTAATCATGGCCTAAAAAATAATATTTAATTTCCCATTAAAGCTCACCAAATATTGTGGTAAAATATCAAGTCGTTCAAAAATTAGTTGGGGGGGGGGTTACTTTATAGACACAGTGTATGTAACTGCTAGCACTGCTTTGCATAACATTCATATTGTCGAACTGGCAAATAAACATTATAAAAAAAAGGTATTCATAGGTATTCAGTTCGAAGAATTCTGAAAGCAAATATATTTCATTTCTATCACGTCAATAATGATGACAATTTTGTAATTTCCTTCAGAAGCAACGCCTTCTAGATCATTGTTATTCCTGTATTGTTTGGCGATGAAGCAAAATTTTCAGTTAGAAATTGTTAAATAATGTATTTGGAGGAAAGTGAATTGACAAAGGAGCTATGCAGCCCATGGACTCCAAAAAACGGCCATGTCACTCTACTACACTTTTTTGTATTGAAATGGATGAAGGCAATTTTGAACATTTATTAAATTAAATAATACTTTGCTATTTATTTTTTGTTGCATAATTGCACCAATGGGTGCTTTTCCTGTTAACTAGTAATATAATTAATATTAGTGAAATTGTTAATTATTAGAGCTAGCGCGCACGTACGACTTTTGTCACCGTGACAATAATGTTTCTGTCACCGTTGAGTCACGTCACCAAAGATGAGTGCGCTCACGAAGAGTGACAGTCATTTCATTTTTAATGAAAATTAGCGTCATTCATCAACATGGATTTCGAAGAGACGGCTGTGGTCTGCGAACTGGTCGTTAGGCACAAAAAAAATTATCTAGAAAAAGAACACTAGGTTCATCCCTTTTGGAGTGACAGGTTGATAAGTGGCAAATTTTACACTATGTTTGAAAAACTGCGAGCATATCCAAGGAAATTTTTTGGATGTTTTCGAATGAGTGTTAAAAGTTTTGATGAACTATTGTACATCCTTTACATTTGATATGTATATCAGAATACTCTTTTAAATTCATATCGTAGAGTGCTGGTCTTTTTTCAACTTCGTCAATAAGTAAATCGTTATCTATGTCGTCTTCATGTACAGACACGTTTTGCTGAGATGTAAACGCCACCGACTCCATCACGCAGACGTTGTCGCCTTGATTGTCAAAGCGCAACTGACGGGGAGCGTATAGGGGAGTGACATTTTTGTCACTGTTGCGCGCACGGCCATTGAAATTTAGCGACCCGGTGACAGTTTTGTCACGGGCATGTTCGCGGGTCCGCGGACAAAAAAGTCACTCAGTTGTCACGTCGTAACATGCGCGCACATTTATACTACACCATAGACTTGATGAGAGTGACGAAACTGTCACGGTGACAAAAGTCACACGTGCGCGCTAGCCCTTACAGGAAGAGTCAAGAGACCAAGTTGATAGAGAGTACCTATGATCCACTTCTATACTATACAAAATTCAATCATATCAGTTCCTGTAATACAACCACTTTTATGATAGGACAACTTACCTGACCCCCATGTATTTTGCTGAATGTCAGCGGTATGGATTATTCACGATTCAAAAGCAAATTAATAAAAAAATTTAAATATTTTACCACTCACATTTTTTCTTTGTGTTTGCTTTAAAGTGTTTATTACAAATTGCATTGATATCGTGTATGCTACAATTTTAATAACTACATACAAGGATAGTAACAAAAAAGGAGAGCTTAATATTACAAATATAATTAACTTAACAGTTCGTTAGAGGGGTTAGTAAGATGGTACGACCCGGAGAATAATTTTGTTTATGTACTAGAAATTTCTTTGCGTTGGCGTTCTGGTATTTTGTGTACAATTTTTATGCGGATTTAATTCAAACGTAATGTTTAATAAAGCCAAAGTATTTAGAAGATAACATAAACGAATGATCACGGATGATAAAACACAGCGGTGAAGTGTCCTAGTTATATACACAACGTGTGCCGGTAGTCTCGGGCACAGTCGGCTGTGACATATGACAACTAAACTCTCCTACATTTCATATGTAATTGGAAGGGATTTTTGCCATCACTAGTATTTTTACAATCGTCTTAATTTTATTGTACTTACGTGATGGTACATAAAGTATTTATGATATTTTGGTAATTTCATCCTAACTAACGGAAGTGTTCTGCACAAACCTGTTGGGAAGTGTATTTTACCGTACACTAGAAACAGTTAATAAATAAGTTTATTATTGTTAATAATTTAAACAGTTATTTGTTTAATTTATTACCCTGCTAAGTATTTCTACATGTTTAAAAAAAACGTTTGATACGCTGATTGATAATATTATAACGAGCGTTCAAAAAATATATGGTCAAGCCTGCTGACGAATGTCAGAGCTTAAAGTAAGTTTCATAAGTCGTTGGTTGCCAACAACACTAATTGTTATTAATTCGTCGGACAAGAAACAGTGTGGAATATTTCTTCGAATTTTTGCAAGAAAAGGTTTGTTTTTTAAACTGACCAACAAGTATCTTCCCAACATTTATGTGTACGACCCGAAAGTTTTTTCGTTAAAATACATATATTTTTTGTTAGAACTAAGAATACAATCTGCGCCTGCGATAGAAAGAGGAAACCACGGCCCGATTGACTACAATTTTTGTGTTGATCGCTCGTATATGAATTTAAGCAAAATAAGCCAAGAAATAATTAATAAATATTATACAAAATTTCATAAAATGCCGAGTCTGTATGTAGAACTTTCTTTGAGGCAGGAAGAATTACAAGGCTAGCAAAGGTTAGTGGGCGATCACTGAAACTTGGTGTGAAAACTATTGATGTTAGGAATGGGTGGGGATGTACAGATCAATTAATTATGGCAATTATTAACATTAACAAAATTTTGCATTAACCTTTCTTTGCACAATACAACAAAAAATATGTTTAAATAATATAATCTCATTTATTAATGATTAATTGGGCGCAAAGCATTTTTTTTTGTTATTTTCTGTTTATTGCCTCTAAATCTATAATTCCAAAATAAAAAAATCACAGTACACTGGTGGTATGGTAAATATTAATTGGGCAAAGGGTCAGGCTTTGGAACTACTTTGCTGAAATCACTTCTGTATATTTTAAGATAAGAACGTGTTTTCATATGTTGACCAAAAGTTAGTTAATTTTAAAGTATTATATTAATAAATTGGACAGTAATCGGAACGATACTTTTTTTAAGTATCGCAATAACGGTACCGATACTTTTTTCAGAAAATATCGCGATACTGAAAGTCGTTACTTGAAAAAGTATCGCTATACCTTTAGCGATACTTTACGTTGGGGAATTAAACAGTAAATTTTGCGCTTTGGGGTGGGTCAAAGTCCAAAATTAAACAAATTTTTCATAACGGCGTGTTTAGCAGATTAAGATTAAAATATTTCAAGAAGCTTGGCAATAAGATAAATAGGTTAACACACAGCCTCAAGTTTGACCCAATATTTACATTCCTACCTAGTATCTAAAAGGGTTTACAGGTTTAGGAACTGGAATTAACTATATATTTTGATATTCTACAGTGTTCCAGCAAAGTTGTATCGCCCAAGTATCGCGAATCCGAAATACTTGCTAATTAAAAAACCACCGCGATACCGATACTCGATATATTTTTTTAATGTATCGCGATGCAGTAATGGATGCTCAAAAACTATCGCGATACTTCCGACCACTACAATTGTATTTAGGTTTTTCGCGTATGGCGAAGGTAGATTGTGAGGGTTTTTCTAAACTAAGGCCCGTTAAACATGAGTCTCGATCTCAGAGTTTGGCGCTGCCCTAAGCTAATTAAACAATTGTAAAAAACCATGATCCCATGTTGCAGTTTTATTTATCTCTGCGTCTATTTAAGTTCACAGAAAAGTGTATTCTTCAGAAATGCAGTTCAACATTTAAAAGTATAGAAAAAACTTTATATCTGATTGAGACGTGACTGGCATATTCAAAGCGAATTGTAAAACTGTTAACTGATGACTTTAGAATTTATTCTTTGAATGTAAGATTTTATACGCAATATTGTCTAATTTTAACTTTCAAGTTTCAAATTTATAATAAGACTTTATGTTATAAATAAATAGTTAGGTAATTTGAAAACTGTGTGAATTTGTTTGCAAATTTTATTATCATTATAGGTTGGTATGAAGACGACTGGTTCGTTAACAACTTGGAAAAAGAAGGGATAGACTGCACTGCCGAGCAAATGAGGGAAGCAGCAGAAGGTCATCTAACAACTGAAGCCCTTATGTGGAATCAAAATTTGAACGAACGTACCATCTCTGGAATGACGTCAGAAGAATTTAGAGTACGACTTAATGATGCTCTTCGACAGGAAGGATACGATATCGATAATAAACGCTATCCTGAAGGATATCAAGAAGCACCTCTGGCGTATGATGCTGTTTGGTCTGTTGCTTTAGGTAAATACAAACATAAACGAAGAAATTTGAAATAAATATTGCGCTTTTATCATTATAATTCTTGGTTTGAAATATTTTTTTCTTGATGTTTTTGATGACAAATCTTTTTTTGTTAGGGATTTATTCGTTTTATTTCTTTAACGGTAGCTAAGTCACTCTATGCGATTAGTAAAAATCTTTGATGTATTATTTTCTTTCTGCTAGTAAACTTGGAAGCGTTGCATTATTATCTCCTCAGCAATGAATAGCATTTATAGCCACAATTTTTTCACAGCATTCAATAAGACCATGAACCATCTTCACAAGTATGGAAAAAGTTTAAAAGAGTTCAACTATAACAATAAAGAAATTGCCGATGATATTTATTCTGCCATAAACTCAACACAATTTCTAGGCATTTCCGTAAGCATTTACAGTGTTAATTAGATGTGTAACTAGATGTGCTCTTTTTACTAACACCATTTCGTATTTAGGGTATTGTGGCATTTAGTTCTCAAGGCGATAGGATAGCCTTAACTCAAATAGAACAAGTTATCAATGGCAACTACGTAGTTTTAGGATATTATGACACACAGGCTGACAATCTCACTTGGTTTGATAGGGAAGTTTGGGCGGGTAAGCTGATTGCGTTATAAAATTAAAATAGTTGCTAAATGTGTTTTAACATTGCAGGTGGAAAAGTGCCTCAAGATAGAACGATCATAAGAAAGGTGTTACGAACAGTATCCCTGCCTTTATTTATATGTATGTGTATAATTTCTAGTGCAGGAATTATCATTGCCATCTCACTTATTGTATTCAATATTTGGAATGGACATAGAAGGTTAGCAAAGTATACTTGATGTACCTAACTATCTCATTGCTGCCTATTTTTAATTACATTAGTAACACTAATGACTTTAGGTTTACCAGCGCGGACTATATTATCATGCCCTATGCGATGTTCAAAAGAAAAGTGAAGTAAATAGATACATCTTCTGAATTTCATTCAAATTTCAGGGTAATTCAATCATCACATCCCGTTTGCAACACTATCATGCTCTTTGGAGTGATCGTATGTTTAACTAGTGTGTTTCTTCTGGGACTTGACGGTAACTTTGTGTCTCCTGATGTGTACCCTGGTATATGTCAAACTAGAGCTTGGTTGCTTACAACTGGCTTCACTTTTGCGTTCGGAGCTATGTTTAGCAAAGTTTGGAGGGTTCATAGGCTTACAACTAAAGCAAAAAGTGATCCTAAAGTCAGAATGGTGAGTACTTATTTTAACAGTGATACTGATTCGTACTAAAAGTCTTTCTTGCAGAAAAAAGTTCAACCTTGGAAACTATACTCGATGGTATCAGGGCTTCTAGTACTAGATTTTGTTATATTATTAGCGTGGCAATTACAAGACCCGTTACAAAGACACATAGAGCCTTTTCCTTTAGAAGATCCATCATCGTTAGCTGACGATTCTAAAATAAGGCCAGAATTAGAACATTGTGCCAGTCAACATAATATGGTGTGGCTTGGAATAGTTTATGGATACAAGGGACTAGTTCTTGTAAGTACAAAGCTGTATCTATTGATATGATTATTATTGATTTTTCAGATACTGTTTTTTTTTGCTAATAGAATCACTAATTACAAAATAGTCTCCACAGATTACAATTTACAATTCTATAGAGATTCATTGGTGTTTAATATATTTCATTTGATATTACGTATTACAAATTCGTTCATTTCAATTATTTGTAGACTGTAAAATAATTCCATTTTACTATTTCTACATAGTTGACTCATTTTGAATTTGAATGCTGCAATCTTTAAGTAATCTCTGTGTTTTTAATAGGTCTGAATAACATTAACTCATTTAATATTTACTGTGTATTTTACGAAAAATCAGATGTATTAATTTTGGAAATTAATATTCCCTTAATGGTTTTTATTTTTCTTGTGTAGTAATTTCTGATTAAGTCTTAAATAGTGATAGCTCTTATTTCCTTATTATGGTAGTCTTTGATTATTTAAGAACATATTCATGACAATCCACTTCAAACACAAGCATTGATTGAAATTGATTTAACGTACCAATTAATAACGTTAAATTAATTGTTTGGCTTGTATTCTATTCACCTCCTGCCGGTATTTTGTGTGTCACTTAAAAAAAACATTATTTTTAATTGCCTAATGAACTAAACTAAACTATTTTTTGTAGCAAGAACTGTCGTATTTACACATTATTAAAACGATGCGTCTTAAAAGGCACGCCATTTTCTGTATATGTATAAACGATTTCAATTTTTAGGTGCAATAATTTTTGAAGTAGGTTATATTAAAAATGTTACTATGAAATTCAATAACAAAATTTACTATTCTTTAAACACACAGGAGACGTTTCAAAATAGTGAATACCTCAAATTAACTTGAAAAGCTCACTGTGTTGGTGGTTGCAAGAGCAAGCAAAAGAATGCATTTTTTTCTGCTGTAGTTGTACATAAAAAGGTAAATGATTTTTTCAAAATTCCTTTTGCAATATACACATTGATCGACTTTAAATTGTTTAATATTTGTTTATTGCCGTTGTTATTGAACAGTATAGAAAACTCATCTACTTTGTAGAAGTTGTTTTGGAGTATTGAGCATTAAGTATTAAGAAAGTTATTAATTGACACATTTACAAAATAGTTATAAATGATATATTATATTTCAGGTTTTTGGTTTATTTCTTGCATATGAGACTCGCTCACTCAAAGTCAAGCAGATAAATGATTCCAGATATGTTGGCATGAGTATATACAACGTGGTAGTGTTATGTCTGATTACGGCACCAGTAATATCGGTAATTGGCAGTCAGCAGGATGCCAGCTATGCCTTTGTGGCCCTTGCCATAATTTTCTGTTGTTTTCTAAGTATGGCTCTTATTTTTGTACCAAAGGTAAAGTTTACATAACTTTGCATTTGCACATTATGTATCTAGCTCACATTAAGATCGTTCGGGTGCCTTGATTATGAAAACATATTTCTCATATAAAATGCATTTATAGGAGTGATTTGATTCTCTTTCAAATTTTAAATTACGATTAGAAATGTAAATAATGATAATGTAGCCCAAATGATCTTAAATGAGCCACATAATTGTCAAACTTTTCTAATATTAGTTGTGAACACAATATAAGAAATTACGTACTTGCAGGTAATTGAGGTAATACGACATCCACGTGATAAAGCAGAGAGTAAATATAATCCAGATGCAGGAGTTTCAAAAGAAGAGGAAGAACGTTATCAAAAACTAGTTAACGAAAATGAAGAACTACAACGACTAATAGCACAGGTAATGCTATATTCCTAACATGATAATAAAACGAAATCAGCAACTTTTGTTATAAATACCTTACAACAGTTACTGTATCCACAGTGGTATATTTTTTTATTGTCTTTTTATGAAGTTAGTAGAGAATATCATTTCCGTATATAGGCAACCTATATTACAGAAAGCGTAGTCTAAATGCAGAAGCACTGAAATACTTTTTCGGTTTGGAACAAAGCTTTTGCGCCTGGTGTTAGGCAACCCAAAAGTAGGATGTAAAGCAGCACTAAACCAGAGTTTGAGATTAATATTTCTGATTGTTTCATATTATTTATTAATATAGGCCTAAATGTTTAGAAATAAATGACAGATTTATGTGCAATTACAGTTGTTAATATTGCACCTTATCCAGAGTAAACTGTAATACGCAAAAATGTATGATATTACTTGTACTTGGTTTGGTATGGTTTTAGGTGCTTAATTAATTGCCAACTTTTGCCAACAAATTAGACTGCTCTTTGTTTAAAAGCGTTTTGATTATTTAAACATAAATGATATCTAAAATTGAATTTTTAATCGTTTGTAAATAGAAATAGATAACCTGATTAGTAGAAACTGCCTTCCATTAAAATATTGGAAAAATACCGCAAACTAATGTAGTAAATTATAGTCAACTTTTAATTTGTTTGCAGTTTTAGGTATTTTATGTCTGTTGGGACTCCAAATAATTTATATTATTAATATATTATATAAATTCATAAGCTGTTAAGTTTAGTTTAGTATGCATGCATTGCCATAGGTGGCTAAGTTGGACAAAACATAACATTTCCTGAATGATGTTGCATTTAATGTAGATAAATGTAAGCACTATTCAAAGCCATTTCAAATAGATTAGAATGGAAAGTATAAAATGTATATGTATTTAGGTAAGTCTAGAAAATCATATAATTTGAATAGAATTGAGATACTACCGAATGAGTACAAATTTCTGATAATTAATTGTATATGTATAATATCTTGAAATTGTTGGAAATTTCATATGAGTTGAATGACCTCGAACAAATAATGTTATGTGAAACACTAAGTTTTAAGTATAATATCCACGTTATCGTAAATATTTTAACTACATAGGTTGATACCCAAAGATGTTAAGTGTAAAAGTTAACGTTGAAGACTAAAATAGCAGCTTGTATCTAAAGTTGAATTAACTTCATTTAAATTTATACAATTCTAATTTTTGTGCTTGTCAAAAATAATCGAAAGTTGTTCTCTTATTTATAGCATCTACTTAAAAATTTTCTAGCGCGAGTACAAACTTTATTGTATCTTACATACTTCTTGCAAAAATTCCTATGTACTTTTATACGCGACTATTTTAAAACCGTCTTAATTCTTAAAGGTAGGCAACACACAATACAGATTATGGACAATTTTTAAATTGTACGATTTCGAAATCAAAATATGTTTGCATATTACTTGAGCTTTTATGATGTGTCGAATGTTTATGTTTTTGTAATAAACTTTATATTATAAAAATGAATCTAATGGAGAAAAAACCGATACAGTTCTAATTTTGGCTGACTGATTTTCAGGTAAGAGTATTCAATACAGGCTGATTTTAAGCATGTGTAAAAAACTTTATCGCGTATAGCGGATGTTATTTAACCCCTAAATTACCTAGGTATATTTTTTTAAATCATCGCCGTATGTATATATGGGGCTTTAAAGTTTTTTAATCCGATTGTAATAAATTTCTTTTTTTATGGAAAACTAACAATCCAAGCTTAATTTCCAGTCAAGCATTCTATTTCATTTACTTTTGTACACTCAATTGTACATTTTTCTTGATTAGAAATTAGGGTTGGCCTGTTAGTTTTGCAACAACGACGCAGTTTATCAAAATGGGACAAGAAATTAAACAGTTATTTACATTTTAGTGAATTTACGTAAAAAAACTCCGAATCCCCTATCTCAGTAACAGGGCCAAATTAAAAAAAATACTAGGTGATTTAGGGGTTAAATAATCTCAGCTATAAATGGTTAACGTTTCGCACATGTTTAGAATCACCCTGCATACTAGGTGTAAAATTAAGAGTTGAAAGTGGCCACAGAAAATCTAATTTTATAATTAATTTTTAGTTAACTAACCCTGTTTATTGAAACTGCGAAAGTTCGAGATTTATTATGGTTGATACTAGGAATGAAAAAATACAGTTTATGAAATGGTATGACCATGGCAATAATTTGTGGTAAATTCAATGTTGTTACTGTAGTATCTTAAAATGATAAACAACTGACTTTTGTTTATACCAGTTTCATCGCATAAACGTTTTTTTTTTAAATTCGTATATAATAGTTTTCAGTTACATATATTTACGTTGATCATAACTCATGAATAACCCGATTATATAATTTTAAATTTGTTCTATATGTAGAGTGTGTTGCCTACCTTTTAAAACTAATTCTCATTTATCATATTGTTTTCACACT
>JABXWE010045198.1:0-16824 GCA_014611495.1 Limonius californicus
CCCCCCCCCCTTCTTCGACTGTAGCTGGTCGACCTTTGTCCTTGATGCCTGGACCTTGCATGGTAAATGGTATTTTCGGTTGTATTGCTTCTATATAGGATAACAGAAATGTCGCCGTCTGTTCGACTATGCGTTACAGAATACGCAGTAGAAAAATTGGTAAATCTGGGGAAGGCGTAGGGAAATTGACGAATTTTTCATCCAAAATTAATGCAGATATATTTAAATCACCGTAATTAAACTTCCAGACGTTCATCATCATGTAATTTTTTATCGGCAGGTTACAATAAATTATTAGGAAATGGTTGCGCCATTATTGTATTGTGAAAGTAATTCCATAAATAAATTGTAATTTTCTAAACGCAAAATTCTCATATTCTTGGAATTAACGTAGATGGTAAAGAAGCTTCCGTCCAGCTAGAATATCATCATTCCAATCATTTTAAAAGAACTGACAGTATTCAACCCCCTTTTCGTAATCAAGACGTCAACAAAAGTAATTTGGTACGGAAATAACGCATGTTTGATTATGATTTATTGGCAAATGTCATAAGACCTACACTAAAGTGCGCTGACACTTACAACTACAGAAACCTAGCTTCAATGATATTGTAGCAAATCACGTAACGTTTGCATTAATTAGTACAGATTGTTCGAATACGGTTTTTTCCATTTTTGCACAATGCACGCTTCAAACGTCTGCGGAACGTGAACAATGAGTCGCTTCTGGCTGAAATTTGGCCTAAGCTAGTTTGTACTAGCAGAGGAAAATTTGATTGAAGTGGTTCTAAATCTAGGGAATGTCCTCGAGTGATGTAAATATAAGCGTACGAGGTTTATCATCTCTTTTATGTCGTGCCGTCGCGTTTACATTCTGCCGACAAACATTGCCGATGCTCAATGCCAAGATGTATAGAAACCGAAGCTCCACTTGTTTTATATGGTGCTGATATGGGCTTAACGAAATGTTGACCGCTAGAAGGCAGTAGCGTCATTTGAGTACCCTAAAAGACGGTAGATTTGTCTGTCGACCGTCAAATTATTACGAAATTTGGTTAACATATAACAAGCACGGTTTATCATTTACCTCGCTCCATTTTTAATAAGTCAAAATGAAGTATGGGACGTGGTCTGCGTTGAAACTACGAGTTAAATGAAGGTACAACCCATTGTAGAGTTGTAGCACTAAAATCACGTTTCCAGAAACGCATACAGGGATAACCTCTTTTCTCCGTTTCAAAATCATTTTCCTTAAAGTTCCTTCTAATTCGTTTCGTACATTACTATTATTGTTCTTGCCTGCCCCAGAAGAACTAATAAACGTAAATACATACTGTTATGAATGAGCGTGAATTCTGTGTACATTGATGGTGGGGAGGTTTCGCCTTTTTTACAACAAATTGATAGGGAAGGACTTAGTATTATCAACCCAAAAAGGGAATTCCAGTTATGACAGCAAGTAGGTTGCAAAGATGGGCTCAAGTGTTAGGTTCTTACGAGTATACTATACAGTACGTACCGTCAGAAAAACAAGCAAACCGACTGATTATCCAGAATATCAGGTTCCAGTAACAATAACACAGAGTATGTCCAAACAAGTTATTTGGCATATTTTGAAGATAGTGAATTTAAATGACCAAAACCACTTTGATGCAGATTGCATGTAGACTATTTTGGTCCATTTTTCAATAATTAATGTTTTGTTTTCCAAGTTGCGCATTCACAATAGATTGAATGTTCCTGTATGTCAAATATTACGACTGCGACAATTCAAATCTTAGGTTTGGGTTACCTGTAAAATTAACATCTGACAATGGGGTGTCGTGGTAGCTCAGTTGGTAAAGCGCTCGCTTTCTGACTAAAGCGTTAATTCTGGCTTGGGTACTATGAAGATTTATAAAAATCTTGTCTGTAACCCACCATACACAATTTCCCAATCCGGCTTGCAACCGTGGGATCCTAACGCTAGAAACTGTCTCTGGAATTTCTGTCGTTCGGATTCGACGTTAAACTATAGGTCCTCCAAGTTTCTACCTTAGCGCTGAGGAGGAACACGTGGCAGACAAGAGGTCGATACCCAGCAGTTGGACAAAAATGCTATCAATGATGACAATGATGAACGGTCCTGAGTTCACAACTTCTGAATTTCAAAATTATTTCAATGTGAATGGAATACGCTATTTATCAGGTGCACCCTATCATCCATCATCAAATGGGCCAGCTGAAAGTGCCGTTGCGATAATGAAACATTCTATTCAAGTGCTAAATATAAAAATAACCCTCTTGATTTTAATTTAATTGTTAGTACCACCACTGAGGAATGTCTTGCAAAATTGTTACTTAATAGAATATTAAGATATAAATCTGATCTTATAACTTCATCTATGGAAGCTGACGCATTTAAAATGGAATTCGGCAGGTCATATCGCAAGAATGCCAAATAATAGATGGACCAAAAGGATACTAGAATGGCGTCCTAGAGACGATGCGTTCAGAAGCAGAGGTAGACCGCCGACACGGTGGACGGATGACGTGAAAAGGATATATGATGATATGATATATGATATGATGATGATGATGATGGAAGCTGTGATTGAAAATAATTAATTTAAACAATGGACTGTGTATTATGGTGGTAAACGACACCATGCATTTGATGTTAGCGACTTAGTATTTTGTCGAGATTACAGGAAACACAAAGTTAGTTGGATTTAAGTTGAAGTTGTGGAAAAATTAGGGCAACAAACATATGCTTTCAAAACAGGTGTTAATCTCATTTAGAAACCTCTTACAGATCAGTTCACATCATGTCAATCTAAACAAATTCTACCTAAAAAAAATCGATTGTGATTTAAAAAAAACTGCAGAAAATGTACGAATACTATTTTTATTTTGAAAATATAAACTACTTTAAAATAATGATATGAACTATCAACTACAACAATCTACTACAGTTTCACCCTTTTAACTTTAACTTTAGCAATTTCGTTAATTAGGGATGTGTAGTCTAGAATGGCAGCCAATGTGCTAATGTAGATTCAACAGAAATTATTGACAGATTTCTGAGATTTGTTTGGCTTATTGTACTTCTTAAGTAGTGTTTATTAATTTTAATTTGGAAAAACTTCTTTCCTCACAAGCTACAGAGGCAGGGAATGTTAATAAAATTCTCAGAGCTACAACAGTATTCGAATACAAAGCAGTGAAGTTATTTTGGCACAAATAATTTAAGACATCCAAAAGTTTCATAGAATATGGTAGCATTCGGGATACATCACGTAATTCTTCTTGAAGATCTTTGCATCTATATCTGATTCATTTTCGACCGAAAGTATTGACTGGAGACTGGTACAATAGTTTTCTAGCGTTTTGTAATTTATGTATATCCCTGAGTTTTAAAAATGTCATACATTTTATATAATTTTTGCAATGTGTTTCCAGAAGCTTGAATGTCCAGAATATATTTGAAAAACTTTATTTTAAATTTATTTTTCTCTGTTAAGGGTTCATCGACAGCTTCTTCATAGTCAAATTGACGCTTTTTCCTTCTGGCTCTAACTTCAATTTTGGCAGAAAATTCTGTATTGAAGATTCTCTGCAATCTCATTAGCAGCAATTTTCATCTTATCATATCCAGATTGTCTACAACTTTTCACTTTTTGTATGGTTTCTGATGATATCCTTACACAATCTGACAAATTTATAGTTACAGATTGCAATAGCTTCGAGACTGAATTAATTTCAAACAAAATATAATGCCAAAGAATTATACCGCATATAAACTTGTAATTTTTAATATTTCTTGCTAACCCTCTTGCTATAATTTTAGTTTCTGCATCTCTGTTGACGTCTTCTATTATTTGGAATAATAATAATTTGGAAATCGTAAAGGTTTCAGCGCATCTACTCTGATTGACCACCTAGTAGCACTCAATGGTTTTAGAGGTAATTATGAAACATATTTTTTAGCACTTCCCAACGCTTTGTAGGACCAGAAAAAAATGTGTAAAGTTCTTGTAAAATAGAAAAAACAGTTGTTGTTTCTGTAGAAGACGCTGCATCATTCACAACTAGATTTAAAGAATGACATGCGCAGGGCACATAAAACGCCCGTGGATATTTTTCAAGTATTCTGTTTTATACACCCTTTCTTACTCCTTTCATATTAGATTCGTTGTCATAGCCTTCTCCTCTAAGCCACTTTAAGTCAAAACTTAACTTTTCCAAATGTGTGAGAATAAGTTCTGTCAAACCTCTCCGGTTGAATCACTAGCTTCAAAAACACCAATAAAGAATTCTTCAATTTCATATTTATTTTGAATGGAGTTAAAAGCAACAACTCTTATTGTTAATGAGAGCTGTTCAATATGACTTACATCTGGGGTACAATCGGCGATTATTGAAATATATTTCCCATCAAATTTATCAATTCATCTTATATATTATTGCTTAGACAAGTCACATGCCATTTATCAGACCCGCATTGAACTCTACTGATACGTTCTTCCATAACTGGATCAAACTCAGAAAGCAATTCTACCAACTTTAGGAAGTTTCCGTTATTAGGCTGAAACAAATGTTCAATTGTTCCACGAAAAGTTAAGCATTGTGAGGCCAATAACATAATTCTTTTTAGAACTCCTCTCCAATGCTGAATTTTCATATCCATAATGATATTCAGCGTCAATAGTTGTTTTGTGATTAAATGGTTCAAATTGTATTTTGATTTCGCTGCTTATGCCTTACGGTGCCGCCTGATGCGGGCGCCTCTCTGTATCATAGCACGGCACGGCATATGCATATGAGTGTTAAACAATAAACCTGTTCAAATTAACAGCGATTATTTAGCTATCATATACTAATATCTAACACATACTTATACCACAGAATAATCCACTAGTGTATTATTCTGTGCTTATACGATGGCTATCAAGTATTTGTTATACGTATTTGTGTTTCGTAGTTGTTGGAAACAAAAATAGAAATCTAAAGGCTTTCTAGCATAGATTCTAGGAATTTCATCGTGTCCGCAAAATCCTCGGACCTACGGAATGCGTTACTATAGCAACCAAATTTTTCCAGCGTTATGAACAATGGAATCAGTTTCATCCAAGATAATGTAACGTCCGCTGGGAATGCAAGAGAGGTTTAGAAGCGCATCCCAACAATACCAAGACCATCACTCTTCCACCGGCACTACTACAGAGTCGATGGTATTCTAGTTCCAATTCGAGTTGTGCATATTTCGTTATTATTATTATTTTGTGTTGCAGTTGTTGTATTCGTTTATTACTAAATCGTATATTACACGCACGGTGCATTTAGGGCAACAAACGCTAAAGCTTCTTTCCAGAACATGACCTCAGAAGCATTATTTGGCAAAACTAGTTTAATATTTTACGTCCGAAAGAGGTATCAATGGTTTTTAAATTTCCCTCAACGCTATTCAACAGCTAAATGTTTATTATGTAATATATAATGTAATTTTACATTTATTACGCATCAACTACAAAAGAGTTATCTTCAGAGAAGTACATGTATGCGGAATGTAAACAAACAATAGTTGCTCAGAAAATGCTTCTTTATGTTTCAAAAAACATATTACAATAGAAACTTTAAACGAAGAACATTTTCGAAATCTTGTAATAAATATTATGCTAGTACTTTATGAACACTAAGCGATTATGTGTAATTAAGTGAGTACGGTTTCGTACACAACGTATATTCCAGACCATCCAGGTTAAGGCAATTTTTAAGAATAATCTAGCCATGACAAGTTTCTTATATTATTTAAAAATTTTAAAACATGTTTCGATTAAGCGATGCCTAAGCTTTTGCAAAAGTATGAGGATTTATTGAGATCAATAAATAATTTTTGTTTAGATAATTAGAATTACTGTCTTTTAATGATACATGCAGGTTATAAATTAGCACAAGGGATTTATAAATCTTAAATGGTATACTATTTGTTGATGGAGAATAATATTTAAATAGTATTATTATTATTAAAGGCTATACATTCCCGTAGAAATGGAAGCCGCCCCTAGGGGCTCTTTTGACTGTTTCAGTGTTAGCGGTGCGTCACTCCACTACACTACACTACACTACACTACTTCACTACACTTCTGCTCTCCTTTCTCTCTCTTTTCCTTCCTTCTCTTACAAGTTGATGCGTCTTGCTGCTTTTCTCACAATTGTTTTCCATTCTCTTCTGTTTCTCATCTTCTTTCCTCATCCTGTGACTCTCATTCTTTTTAAGTCTTCCACTACTTGTTCTTCCCAGCGTACGTTTAGCCTCCCCCTTGGTCTCGTTTGTGGCTTCCACTTTGTCATCTTTTCCCTACTTTCTTCTCACTCATCCTATTTATATGATCATACCACCTTATTCTTTTAGATTTTATTATTCTGACTATATTCTCGTTTTCTAATATTTCCTCCACCTCTCTATTTGTTAGTCTCCTATGTTGTTCTTAGTTCATTTTCTTTCCTCCAAATATCTTTATTATTTTCCTCTCAAAAACCTTCAGCTTCGTCTCTTTCTGTGAAACACATATTTTCCGCCGCATACGTCACCATCGGTCTTATCACTGTTCTGTATACTCTTAATTTCGTCTTCTTACTTATCTTTTTGTTATGCATTATCACTTTGTGTCCGTAGCATGCTTTATAGCCCGACTGTATGTTGTGTTCTATCTCTTCCCTTGCGCTGTTCTTTCTACTTATTATTGTCCGTAAGTATTTATAACTTTCTACTTCTTCTATATTATAGTTTCCTATTGTTATTACTCTGTTGTTAACTCGTTCCTTTTTTCTTGTAATTTTCATGTACTTGGTGTTCTCTTGGTTTATTTCTAAACCTCTTTCTTTTGCTTCTTTACTTATCATCTCCATTGCATCATCCAAACTTTTCCTATCCCTTGCTATCAGTGCTATGTCATCGGCATATGCTACTACTTGTATCGATTTTTCTATTATTGTTCCTTCAATTTCGCATCTTTTCGTTATACCTTCTATTGCAATAATTAACAGTGTTGCCGATAATCCATCTCCCTGTCCTTCATATATTTCTATTTTTGCTGTTAATCCTTCATGTGTTAGTACTTCTGCTTTCGATCTTTCCATAGTCATGTTTATTAATCTTATCAGTTTTTTAGGTATCCCCATTTTCCTTTGATTGCTTTTAATCGATCCTCTTTTAACTGTATCGAATGCCTGCCTGTAGTCTAAGAATACTATTTCCACCTCTATGTCTTGTTTATATCACTTTTGTATATTTGTTTAAGCGTATGGGTTGCATCTATTGTTGACCGCTCTTGTCTGAATCCATTCTGGTACTCTCTTATTCTTTCCTCTGTAAACTTATTTAACTTTTTTAATATTAATGTTGTTAGTATCTTATACGCTAAATTCAGTGGGGTTATCCTTCTATAATTTTCTCGAAGCATTAAGTCTCCTTTCTTTGGTATTGGTATTATAACTCCGGACCTCCACTCCTCGGGCATCTCCTCTTTCCTCCATACTTGCTTCATTCATTCGTAGATCCTTTTTTTGACTTCCCCTCCTCCTTCCTTGAGCGTTTCGCCGCATATACTGTCTGGTCTTGCTGCTTTTCTTTTTCTCAAATTTTTTATTACCTCGCCAGCTTCTTCTTCTGATGGTTCTTCTACTTCTCCTTCCTCTTCTTCTTCGCCACTCCTCTCTTCGTCTTCTTCCTTCTTTGTGGCTTCTTTCATATATCTTTCCTATTCTTTCTTGTCGATATTAACCGTTGTTTTTCTTCTCCTTTTTGTTTTCTAATTTCCTGGTATAACCTTGTGTTATTTTTGCCATCTTTTCTATCTCGTTCATCATGTCGTCAATCCACTCCTGTTTTTTGTTTCTTATTACTCTTACTGCTTTCCTTATTTGTTTGTATTCTTCATAGTCATTTTCTCTGTTTGTTCTTATCCATTTTAACCTTTTCTCTTTCTTCCTATTTATTAGTATTTCACATTGCCCGTCAAACCAATCTTTTCTGTATTGTTCCCTTCTTCGACCTATTACTTTTTCTGCTGTTTCGAGTATCTTATTTTTTATGTTCTCCCATGTTGTTTCTATATTGTCGTTTTCCTTCTCTTTGTTTAGCTGCTACTTTAATTCTTTTTCATACTCTCTTCTTTTTTCTTTGTTCTGTAGTGTTTCTATGTTCCATTTTCTTTTTAGAATTCTTCTCTGTCTGTTTTTTACTACTCTCAGTTTTACTTTCGCTGTTACCAATTGGTGGTCCGTGTCTACACTTGTCCCTCTATAGGTTCTTACATCTTGTATCATTTTTTGCTCCTTCCTTTAATTATGATATGGTCGATTCGGTTTCCTTCGGTCTTTCCTGGCAGTAACCATGTCGTTTTATGTTCCTTCCTATGTTGAAATATTGTGCTAGCTATTATCATATTCATTTGTGCTGCTAGGTTGCATAGCCTCATTCCATTTTCTGTGGTTTTGTCATGTATGGTATGTTTCCCTGCTACCTTCCCTTTGAACTCCTCCTTCCCTATCTTAGCATTAAGGTCTCCTGCTATTATTATTGTGTCGTGCTTCGGTACTCTTTCACATACTTCTTCTAATTTTTCATAGAACTTGTCTTTTTCCGTTTCTGTTGCCACTTCTGTGGGTGCATATAATACTCCTTAAGTAACAGCGCGTTACAAAATACATTACTGTGCATTAGGCTATATTTCTGAACCGATTAGCGATGAGTAACTGTCCGATATTGTTGTCTTGGTCTTACGCATGTATCTAGTATTTACTCAGTTACTTTTGTAAAGCACTTGGGTCGTTCAGAATTTTAATCGTTTTTGGAGGCTTGTTCAACAGTTAAGCCGTTAGACGTCAGGTTAAATAATATTTACTTTACTTTATATTTATTATTGTAATGTTTGCTATTATATTTTTATACGCAGATACGATATCCTACCATTTACTTTCTTAAATTCTATTATTCTTTCTCTTTACCTCTCTATTTACCATATGCGCAGTTCCATTCTTTCCTTGTTTTTCTTCCCCTCCATACACCATTGTAAATTTTTCTTTCTCTATTCTTCCTTCTCCTTTCCATCTTGTTTTTTGTAGTGCCAGTATTCCTATTTTGTATCTCTCCATCTCTCTCCCTATTTCTTCCATTTTCCCCATTTCTAGCATTGTTTTCGCATTCCGTGTTCCAATTCTCATTTTCAATTTCTCTTTGTTTTTCTTCTTTATCATTTCTTTTTCTGTTTTCTTTTTGTCTACCTGTTCTTTATTTCGTTGCTCTTTCTTGTTGCTTGTCGTCATTTGTGTTTCCGTCCCGCTCCTTTTTCGTGCTAGTTTTTTGACTTCTGCTGAGATTGTGTTGTCTTCGTAGTGTTCCTCGGGGTTTCATTTAAGTCCTCCTCGTATCGTGGGTTCCCTTCTTTCCTTTACATGTAGTGTCAGCATGGTCTACCCCCAATTCTTTTTCTTTGCGACTGCTCCTTTGGGCGATTTATCGTCGTCTGTGTATCTTTCTTTTTTCTTGCTTTCCTCCTTCTTCTCCTCTACAGTCTTTGTAATTCCTGTATCTTCCTCTTCATTCCCCCCCACGTTCTTCCGCGTTCCATCCTTCTCCATTTATTATCAGCCTGTCGCCTCTCATTATTGTTCTATTTCCTTTTTGTCTGCCTTCCAGCATGTGGGGTATCAGTTTTTTCCTGGTCTCCCTGGTTTTTGTCTAGATCTTCGTTTACCCCAATTCTTGTTCCCTTTAATCCAGCTCCGTTTCTTCATAACTCTGTTTGAGTTTTGTTGGGAGACCTACTTTTATTGGTCTGCTTACATTTACTTTCCGGGTTCCTATTCTGTTTATTGTGTCCATTTCATAATTATCCACTGTAACACCTGTTTTTTTCTACTACTTCTTTCAGGAATGTCTTTTTCAGCATACTTGTGCCCTCTTCCTCTGCTGGGACGCCAAAAATTAGTATATTCCTTTTCCTTGCTTCCCTCTCTAGTATTTCTATCCTTGTCTCTTATTGTTTTGTCCTTTCCTCTAGGGCTTTTATTTTTTCCGCTTTTTGTTTGGAGCTCGTGTTTGTTTCGTACATTTTCCTTTCCATTGATATCAGTTGTTTCATAATGTCCGCCAATGTTATATCGTTGTTTTCCGCCATGTTGTGTGCTTTTATTTCTAATTGCACTTCGTATTTTTATGTCTCTTCACTCGTTTAAAATTTCGAAACTCGCAGGTTTTGGTTCTCGTGGCTTTTCACTCGTGTGTTTGAGATTTTTAAACTTGCGCAGGTATTATTTCCTTACGTTGGTGTTCCTGCTTGCGCGTTCACGCGCTGCCCTTCCCGTGCAAGGCTATTCCGCCTTTAAGTTATCGTGCACTTTGTTTCCCCGTACTCGCTTACTGTTTATTTACCTCGCTCACTCTAAATTCTTTCTTCAAAATATTGTACAAAACCCGTTATTTCACCTCTCAGTTCCTTCACTTTAAATTAATTAGTTTATAACACTTTATTCGATCACAAGCACCAGCACTGACATCTGACCCTTCACTTTACTTCATTTACATTACATTACATAAATAGTATTCTTGATACAAAATAGGCAAATGGTATTGGAATTTGGACTATAAATATGGATTGTCTGTAGTGGGGTGGAAATCGTTCACGGCCAGTCACGAACATCAAGTAAATTCTCTTAAGATTCAAGATTGTGCCATTCCTCATCGGAAATTAACACCTTCTAACTGTCATTTATTAAACCTTATCTTAAGGTAATTTTTTAACTGAATTGGGAGACTATCGCTCCTGCAGGATTGTCATTCAGAACTCTTTTCTTTCACTGCTAAATCACTTCGGTGGTTTTCTATCTTTAACTTATAAAATATGTTATCTACACTAGAATTTCTGCAGCTTTTATGATCTGTGCAAGTTAAATAAGTACTGGACTAGGAATAGATCATTTCAAATCAGTCTAAAGCCGCCATTTTAGCCGTATATCAATAAATGTCCTAAACTTCTACCGCATTTTATTTATTAAGACCAACTACCAATTATAAATTACAAACCTGGTAGTACATATAAAATACCACGAAACAACACACAACCTATTATACCAGAGTCTGTAGCGTTCCAATACCATTATACTTGTTTTAATTGTGCAGTGTACACTTACACACACAGATATACAAGGTGTTTATTAAACATGCGGCAAAAATTCAAGGGGTTATTCCCTGCACTATTCTAAGAATATTTTGTCCTTTGATGATTTTTGAAAAGCCGCTTTGTTTCGAAGATACAGGGCGAAAAATTTTTTCGATAATAACAACATTTTATTACCTAAAATTACATGTAAAGTTTCTTAATCTACAAGAACTGTTGAAAATGATTACCTCCAGCTACGATGCAAGAATCCAATCTTCTCGTCATTGACTGCCGAACTCTTTCAAAAACACCAGGGTCGTTTCTTTTTGAGTTACACCCAGCAACTATCCGATTTCTTAAATCTTCCACATTTTCCACTGGAGTAAAATAAACTAATGACTTTAGATAGCCCCATAGGAAATACTCCAGGGGGTTTAAGTCCGGGGATCGAACAGGCCATAAATGAGGTCCACCTCGACCAATCCAGCGATCTCCGTATGTTACTGTTACAAATTCACGAGCAACCACACTAAAATGCGCTGGAGCACCATCGTGCATAAACCACATTGCATTTCTTGTTGCAAATGGTACATCCTCCAGAAACTCAGGTAAAGTCTATACCAAAAAGTTGCGATACAACTCGCCGGTAAGTCTTCCTGGTAGAAATACCGGTCCAATTAGCCAGTCACCCACAATTCCAACCCAAACGTTCAACGAGAACTGATGTTGAAAACGATCTTCAAGTACCTCATATGGATTTTCTTCAGCCCACACATGGTTATTGTGAAAATTCCTTATTGCATTTCTTGAGAAATTCGCTTCATCGGTAAAAACAATCAGCGTCAGTAGTTGAGGGATTTGAACCAAAGTGTGCATAAGCCATCAACAGAATGCAATAGGTGGAGGAAAATCAACAGGAAGAAGTATCTGAACGCGTTGTATGTGGTATGGGCACAACAAATAGTCCCTAAAAATTTTCTAAACAGTCCCATTCTCTTCTACTTCTACCATTCTTACTATCATTGGCCTTCCTGGTCCTCCACTTCGTTTGAATGTGCCTGTTTCATGAAGACGTTGATGAATACTTTGGAAGGTTCTATCAGGAACATTACGGTCAGGAAATCATTCAATGTACAACCGCCTAGCTTGTAATGAATTGCCATCAGCAAATCCGTAAATGAAATGCATGTCAGCCATCTCGGCGTTCGTATAGCGATTCATGACAGAGGACTTCACTAACAAATGTTTAAGTATTAAAGACAGAAAATACACGTCAAACAGCCTTGTATTTTCCTTCTCTACTTTATCTTTGTGTTAACTTTAGTTGCTTTTCTGTATAATGTTTGGCACATCGAAGTATGTGATCAAGGATGTTCATTCATTTTTAAAAAGACGTTGCCGTAGATCGAATGAGATCGCTGAAATGTTTCGATTGGCCATACATGAGGGTTGTCGGAGGGATGAGTAAATAATTTAGTCTGTAAAATAAAATGTAAAAAGCTGCGGACGTGAAATTAATCACAGGAATCCGAGCTTAATATAAATTCAAAATTAAGTAATAAAAGCGTAAAGATTGGAATGGAATGTGTTAAAATTATTGTAACTGTAACAAATATATTAAAAGTGGAGTTTAAATGAACTGGTAATCTTTTATTTGGGATGCAGTCAGAGTTAAAGACAGCGAACTACGAAGGTGTGGTAATATAATAAATGAGCGACCAGCAATTGAGATAAACCCTTATGAGAGCTAGCCGGATGCAAGGTGAAGTAATTACACGTAACAGAAGTTAAGGTTGAGTTAGAAAAAGTACGCTGCTGTCCGTACACGACAATATATTGTGATGGATTCTAACTAGCTAGTTTGTTCGATGTCAATTTATTTATTTTCAAAGGATACTCGTGCATAATATCTTGTCATGGAAGTCGGTTTTCTTTTTGATTCATAATTAAGGGCAGACCTTAATGCAGTAAACTTCTTGTTTGGGTTGAAAACTGCGAAAACTCGTTTATGATGAAAACCTAGAACAAAAAGAATTTTTGTTAATATTATTAAGAATATTATATGTTAAAATACATGCACAGGAACATGACATAGATTACCTAGAACTCAATTAATAGCTCAGCTCTAATATTTTTGGACCTCGTAAGAAGATGTAGCAAGATCGGAGAAGTTTTTGGAAAAGTGATTTTTGAATTTTGTGTAGAACCTAAGATGTTTTAGAGGCTATTTTTAGATCGTGTATTAAGTGACTATGTGGTCGGGGTCAGTTTGGAATGTGGCGTTGAAAAATTATGAACATTTATAAATTAATTATTTTAACTGTCAAAATTTAAATTGTAATTATTTTTTTAGATCCATGTATCATTTGGTATTTTTTTACGCAAATTTAACATCGTTGCTATAAATTTTTGTTGGTTGCTAGGCTGTATTGTTTATAAAAAATGTTAAAAAAAATTATTGAAGTTTTTACGTGTTAATGCACGCATTTTTATGTTTGTCCTCAAATTTAAAATTTAATTGTTGTGTTGTGTATAATAAATACATACGTTAAAGTTTAAAACGTGTTTACTTAACGAAACTATTATGGTTTAGTAAACTTACCAAGGTAATTTGTCAAGGAAGTTATAACAAGTGGAGATTTATTGGAATTTGCGGTTGAAGATTGGACTAAAGGGCGCCACTGCACGCGGTTCCTGAGAATCCTACAAGGTCAGCACCTCATCTACGAAGATATTTACATCAACCGAAAGATACCAACTAAGAGGTAATCCAAAAATTGCTTACCTATTTAGAGATACACCTGAGCTTTGGATTCCCGTGGAAGACACTACCAGGATATTATTTTTTGACCTGTTTAGTAGTGTATGAAAGTTCTATAAACACTTATAGGTTTTTACGAAGTGCAGCTCACGAGTTGAGCCTGCTTGGATTTCGCTGATTATTAAGGTTATATTTGTATTTGCACATTTGCTAGTATATTACCAGGACGCTATTGAACCGACTAACTGTGACGTAGTAGTTATCATGCTCGAGAGCAACCGAGGTATATTTAATTTCATTCATTTGGAGGCGAGTATACATTTTGTCACCTGGCGCCCAAAATTTTTAATTCAGTATCAAAGTTAAAAATCTTCAATAAATTAATTACGATTGCTAGTTGCAAGGGATAATAATTTAAAATTTAATTTAATTTGTTTGTTGTTTATTTTTGTACTTAGCTATCCCGATCGATTAGATTGTAACAATATATATATATATATATACGAGTGTATTATGAATAATTCATCTGTGGTCGTTAGTGTCGTTCGATAAAACAAATAAGTAAATTTTTTGTCCCATACATAATCATATCTATAATTGCGGTTTACCAACAAATACATGACGGTTCAGTAATGTTTATTTAATAACCGAAGAATGCAAATATCATACATATACATATATAAAAATTTAGTGTTCTCTAAAAACACACTTGCAGGTGCTCTAGTTAATTATACATTTAAATAAAAAAAAATTTGATTTTATACAATTTCATTTACATCTACTTAATATGACACACAAAAACAAACTGGTTTTCTGGTTGTTGAGAAACCGCATTTGCTTTTAACCTCTTCCCATACAGGTCTTCCTAGAATTCCCTTAAAATAACATAAACAGCATTAGAAACAACTTATAACTCAAAGAAGAACTTACAGTAGAAAATGTAAAGTACATCTACTGATTAGAAATATCCCGCTGTCCTGACCAGAAACCACTCCCAAACTTCAGAATATTGCATGCTAGACGAAGTGTTAAAAAATACACAATTTCAATAACCGAAGTAACTGAAAATCCTATAAACAATCCGAAGAGACCTCCCGTGTTTGAAATGAAATCTAGTGATCCATACACCTCGTGTCTTTTCAAAGTCAAGAACTGCATTTCTCGGAAAAAAACTTGAAGTTTTGATACATGAGCCCTACAATGTATGTATAAGTATCAATCATTCCTAAACTCTGGAAAACGAACCTTTTGTAGTCGAATTCTGCAGTTCTTAATTTTCCTCCTTGCATAATATCAAACACCGCGTAACCGTTCTGCCAATTCCAATCAGTCTGCGATATCTCTACATCAAATTCCAAAGATGTACAGGCAGGTAGGCAGTTGCAGCTTGAATGGTTGTTATTTTTCGAAGAATTCCTTGTGATCTCGGCTTGTTCCAAAAGATACAATACTGCGAAAAACAATAAAAAATGATAATATCAAAAATTATTTATTAATACCTTTGCTGTTTCTGAAGCACTCGTTGCTCCCAGGACCACAAATTGGCGATGTATCGAATTCTGCAACAAAACAAGATAGCAGTATTTCGTGTCCGACTTTGATATTGTCGCTAATTGAACATATTATGTATAGTCTATAAAATTTCATCAATTGCAATTTCAAACGTGGTTAGTATAAGTCGAAATTACTTACTAGGCATATAAAAAGGAACACAACCGCATTCCATCAAGGTGTAATTGGATAGACACTCATCAAGACAATTTCGTTGACTATAGCTTCTAAAGAACATTAACTTTCTTTCGTTCGCGAAATAGCACCCTCTCGCTTCTGCTTTATAGGTTTTTAGCTCCTCAGACACTGTTATCATTCTAGGTTTGATAGCAACAAGTACTGCTTGATCAAGAGGAAGTCGAAAATGACGATCCATATTAGGTAACTCGGATGGATGATGTAAAATAACCTGAAATGTAAACTGCTTTGACTTTTTTAATTGATTTACTTTTGTTGTTAATATTAAGTTCCTCGCAGAAAGCCCTTCCTTCGTTTGTATGGCTAACATCACTTATATTTGTTAAACCTCGAGCTTACCTTACCGTAACAGTGAGAGGTGTAAATTTCACAAAACTAATGGATGGTCAAAAATAGAACATTCAGTTTTTAGGCCTCCTCGGTCACATTACTTTTAACATATTTCGTGTTTTTTTTGTGTTTTAAAGTCGTTATCTGTTTGTAGTTCGTATACTTTTTCCAAGAACAAAACCTGTTTTTGATTATTTTCGTTAAGTATGTTACAGCACTAAATAGTTTCGACGTTTTAATTAAAGACGTTCATGATTGAAAATTACTTCCGAAATTTGTTGAAATTAATGAAATTCCAACATATTCCGGCTCGAAGAATTTAGTAAAAATGTACCTGTTGTACACCAGCAACTTAAAGAAACAGCGGGCCGAACGAATTTTAATTAAAATAGTAGGGTGGTACAATTACAGATGAAGTTGTAGCAGCGACTGAAATAATGGATAATAAAACAGGCAATCGCCGGTTATCGTAACAAACAAATCTATCTGCAGAAACATATAGTTGTTACACAAAAATGTGCAATTATCTCAATTAAGAACAGCAACAGTTCATGAATTGTTACCGGGCAATAGTCCTCCTCCTTGTGTTCAATCACGATCGAGGTACATTCCGGAGTTTTTTTTTTAACAATGAAATTTAGTTTCATAAACAAGAATATGTTAGTTCAGAGAAATTTAACATGTGGGTTGCCGAAACCCCTAATTCTTCTGTTGAAACGCCTATGCATTCTGTAAAAATATTATCATGTTTTACGTAGTAATTGAGAGCTATTGACTAAATTGCGGGTTTGAACAATTGCTTCCACTAAACTTTGAGTCGTTTACTGTGTATTTTACAGA
>JABXWE010045199.1:0-11646 GCA_014611495.1 Limonius californicus
AATTTTAAAAATTTTTCTACGATTTTCACACAATTTTTGTAAATTAATACAATCAGTACATTGGATAAACAAAGTTGAATATTAACTGAAAAACATCGTTGTTATACATAGTTTTATTGGTTATTAACTATACTCATTACAGTTGACATTCTATCTTCAATTAGTAGTCTTCCTGTTAGTTCATACATCTTGTTAGTTGTTAATTATTATATCACACTTTTCTCGCTATTTAGTAAAAATTTCTATCTATTGGCAACATTATCTAGAAATTCGCAATTTCTATGTTAACATACTTTTTTTTTATTAACTGAGAAATTGGGCCTGCAATTCAATCATATATTAAACTGTAATCTGACATATTTTTCTGTAAAACGTGCAGGTTATGTTAATATTTGTTTATCAGTTGATTGACTGGCATTGTCGCATTTAACGCATATGATATAAGACGTCAATTGACGTACTGTTCTATCACTTCACTCGGATTTTTCTAATAGCCTGTTTAAGTTAACACCCACTGTTGGCACTCTTGCTGTAACAGTTTTCACTAAGTGGTATCAACCGAGTTGCTATTCATATCAGTCATATAGATATAAACATAGTTAACTCATAAGTTAATTTAAGACGTTCTTTATTACTGTTAGGGGCCAAACGAGCTTTTTCGTCGAGCCACAACAGGAAAGATGGAAAAGGTTTTCGGCTAAACTCAGAGGAGTAGGGGTGGTTCCGAGAAACGCTTAAAGGAGGGAAATGGAATGTAGTTGTGTACAGAGTAGGTTAAAATTAGTAGCCGCCACCTTCCAAATCACAGCTGATTGCAGATTCTCTTGGACGGCAGAGAAGTCGGCGGCTTACAGGAATCTTCCTCCTGTTTATAAAGCTTACAAAGTTCATGCACACAATAAAATACACCAAAATAAAAGGTCGTACTATGATTTAACTGCATCTAAATCTATTGGGTAAAATATAACACAAATAGTACAATTTAGAACAAGCAAAAAAACTATGGGCTAAACGAAGGATTGCTGGAACGTCCAAAGTGAAAGGCTCGCCGCCCTTGGCTTGCGGTATTTATTTTACTAACCACGCAGATCTGCGCAGCCAGTGACGTTCGAGTTTACAGAAATTAATTAAACTTTAACCTAAACGAGGCGGCCGTAGGCTAGAGGTTAGCGCGTTAGACTTCTACACCGGGGGTCCTGGGTTCAATTCCCAGTACCGGAACATCGGATTTTTAACGGCCGTTCTCCCTCGCAAGGCAATGGCAACCCAGCGAGGTATTCTGCCTAGTAAATCTTCTCTGGAGTAGAAGTGTTTACACTTCCCGTAGTTCGGAGCCCACGTTAAGCTGTAGGTCCTCTATGTCTGTGGCACTCTAAATGCGCAACACAGGCATAGGAGAGAAGATCGCTACGTCTCTTAAGAGACAAAGCACCCTAAGAAGAAGAACCTAAACGAATAATGAAACGCTGGGCAGATGCAAGTTGCCTTACTTTTAATATTGCAAGGGATTTAAGCTGCTCTATTTCTTAGTTATTTACGAAACACTGATAAACAGGGGAAAACAATCACTGTATAGTACATTTCCAAGTTTTACCTTCGGTAGGGAGTAGAGAAAGGCACAATTGGGGTGTTCTTCGGTTTTTCGGGAAGCAGACAAAATTCGCAAGCACGCCCTTGAAAACTGGCTCACGGTGGATACAGCATTACAGGCCAAGACTTTCTTGGAAGAGAAAAGAAAGACGGCAACTTCAGGAGCAAAAATCTCCACCGCTGCACGGGATTATCACTTGCAACGGCTAGTGGAGGAATTCACGGGGTTGGAGGCTCTGATCCGACACAAGTCGAGAAAACAATTTCACTGAATTGTCTTTACAAAACTCTAACACTCTGCTAATATTTTTAATCCGACACAAGTCGAGGATTCTTTTGCTCAAGGCAAGAAACCAACACGACATATTAATTTAGCAGAGGCGCTGCTATAAAACTCCGTCTCCACAAAAGCACGCGCGTTCACCCTTAGACGGTACCGCTCACTTTTGCTGACTGAAAATTTCATGATATTGCGAAATATGGTGTAAGAATTTTAGAACAAAATCCTGCACATGAACTTCCGGGAAGCATACAATTTCCAGGGCCATTCAGCAGCCGAAAGTATTCTAAGAACCGTTTTCGGTCGGCGCTAAAGACTAAACATGCAGGACAAACGTTTCCTTTCGGAGGCTTTGAAAAAGTAACCTCCCATAAATTTTCTTTGAAAATAATAAAATAGTAATCGACTTAATAGCGGCAAAATGAAACGAACATAACATTGCTTTGATAGTGTTTTTCTGTTAATTGTTAACTCAGTTGGTCAATGTGGTCAATAAATTCTTTTTCTGTTATTTCACAGATATTCGGCCACTATTTCATCAATTGCCCATTTTTCGAGTTGTTTTAATAATTGATAGATTGATCTGACAGTACAGAAACGTTTCTTTAATTTATAGTTATTTCTGTCAATCCGCAGGTTAACTGACAGCTTTCCATCGATTGACAGTTTGTCTCTATTAACCAACACGTTGTTACATTCTGACAAATTCTGCTATCAATCAATACTTTATTATACCACTTCACAACGAACATGGCTTAAATGTCGTTAATTGACAATTCAATTTACAGTGTGCTCTGTGAGTTGGCAATTTCATTGTCTTCCGCAACCAATTAACACTTGCTTCTGACTTCATAACTTTATTAGTCCAATTATGGGTGGTTCTTTAGGTATTCCATTAATTGGTTAGTCACACTTAGTACTGTCGTTTGTCATTCTGCTGTAGTAATAAAAAACACTTTTTTCGACTGTTATACTCTTCTGTCAATTAACATTTGATATTGTCATCTTACGTTTTTAATTTACCAGGTAAAGCGTTTATTATCATTTTTTTTTGTTTGGTGTAAATTCAGATTAATCTATTAATGCAATTTTTTCCTGGTAATTGACATACTTATTTGCCAGCCTATCATTTTATGATTTAATATAAGCTTATTCTTCTTGTGTGTTAACAAATTTGTCTACTATCTTATAAATTCTTATATCGATTGACAATTTTTCTATAGTTTGCTAATTATTTATTAGAATATTCGTTTCTTTTTATAAATTGATTCCTGTTGATTTATATAATTATTATTTTTTTTATTAATAAATTCTAAAATAATATCTTCATTATCATCTGACGGTATTAAAACGTATTAATACGTTTTTCCGATTATTTGACAATTTAAATTGACATCTTGCATTATGAATTGGCGATTTTATACAAAAAAATTTTTTGTTAACTGGACTGTTTCTCATGCCAATTTTATGATTTTGCAATTATTTCTATCAGGTGACATATTGTGATATTTTTGCTCTACTACTTGACGTAGTCAACAATTGACAGTAGTTGACAGAGTTGTTCTATTATGGATCAGTGTGTTGGACTATAACTCTTATAGTCTTCTCTCCATCAATGATGTTGTCAATTTGCAGATTAAGTTGTCAAATATTACATTTTCCCTTACTTGAAGAAGCTGTCTATTTCTATTATTTCACGCCCTAATCTTTACTGAGGTATTTTTTTGGAAATAAAGAGAATTATCTGTGAGTGTACCAATTAAATAAACAACGGTTGCTGTTAATTGGATGTTAAATAATTCAACACCATTTCTGGGGAGAATATGTTGATATTCATCAAACGTCAAAATCTAAAATATCATCTGACAGACAATTCTGCCATATAACTGCAAAAATATTAATTCACTAATAAGAAAATGCTACTGAACGAAATTTTTTAGTTCAGCTTTAAATTACGGTTATTATGTTATCGCAGACTACAATTCCCGTTTTTATTGAGATGATAAAAAGGAAGCCAGTCTTATGAACATAATTATTATATTTTATTTATATTTAAAAAGAAACTCGTTATTCCGAGAACATGCAACAGTCAAATGTGCCCAGACACAAAGCACAACAGTGGTTAATAATTCAAAAGCAAAGTAATGAATTTAAAAACAAAGCAAGCATAATATTATTAGAATAATGAGGTATTTACTTTGAAAAAGTTATTCCTGTGAAACAATTACCTTCTGAATTCTGTTTTAAAATTTGGAAGGTAAGCAGCTTACACGCACGAGGGAATAGTAGGCTGGCCCTTTGTACTTCTTCCTCAGCATTACCCCACTTTGGGCATCACCCACGCCATCCAATTCTTTGGATGTACTTGATGATATCCGGTCATATGGAGCCAGAAGTCTCTCAACATAGATCCTGTTGTTCTTGCAAGTGCAAGATAGTGACACATAACGTGTCCTGTCGCCTTGTTACCTCCCACAGTTTCCAACGATAAGCCAGTGATTCCTGTGGGACAGTTGCACAGAGTATTTGGCTGTCTTCGGCGAGGGTGCTTTAATATCAGCCCTTGGATTGTTAATTCAACATCTTATAACGTCAAGGATTTTTAGTTTAGCATAAAACTTAATGCTACCAAGCAGATGAAGATTATAGATTCTGGTCCCCATGAAAGTTGGTTAGAGGTCAGTTTTGCAATCCCATCTACCTCGGTGCAGTACTTACCTATATACATGCCATTTGATCCACATCAGGCGACGACATTACCTTTCCAGATATATTCGACATCTTATTCTTGCAAGTACCGGATAGTGTCTCAGAAGATTTTTTGCTATCTCTTCATTTGTGACAGTTTCGTACAGCAAGTCGTTGATTGTCGTGGGACAGTTGTACAGAGTATTTGGCTGTCTTCGATGAGGGTGCAGTAATAGCAACCCTTGCCTAGCAATAGCTTGGATTGTTAACCCATCATCTCGTAAAGTTGTTTCTTGGTTTAGCATAAATTGTCATAGCGCCAAAGGCCGATTTTGAAATCCCATCAGTCTTATTACCGTAGTTACCTATATACATAGGCCTTGGTCCAAATCAGGGGACAACATAATTTTTTGAGATATATTTGAGATCTTTTTATTCTTGCAAGTGTAGGATAGTGATCCATCCACATCCACAAGACGATAATACTCGTGGAGCAGCTACACATAGTATTTTGCTGTCTTCGGCGAGGTTGCAGTAGTAGCAGTCCTTGCATAGCAGCAGCTTGGAATGTTAATTCAGTACCTTATAACGTCAAGGATTTTTAGTTTAGCATAAAACTCAGTGCTACCAAGCATATGAAGATTATAGGTTCTAGTCCACATGAAAGTTGTTTAGAAGCCAGTTTTGCAATCCCATCTGCCTCCTTGCGGTAGTTATCTATATACATGCGGTTTGATACACATCAGGGGACGACATTATCTTTCGATATATATATTCGATATCTTCTTATGCTTGCAAGTACCGGATAATGATACAGAAGATGTTCTGCCATCTCTTCATCTTTGACAGTTTCCTACAGCAAGTCCTTGATTGTCGTAGGACAGTTGCACAGAGTATTTGGCTGTCTTCGATGAGGGCGCAGTAATAGCAGCCCTTGCATAGCAACAACTGGGATTGTTAACCCATCATCTTCTAAAGTTGTTCAAGGTTTCTTGGTTTAGCATACATTTTTATGGAGCCAAGGAGATGCAGATTACAGGTTTTGGTTCCCTTGAAAAATGTTCAGAGGTTAGTTAAGCAATCCCATCTGCCTTATTACTAATTACCTATATGCATGCACCTTGATCCACATCAGGGGACAATATTATCTTCTGAGATATACTCGAGATCTTCTAATTCTTGCAAGTGTAGGATGGTGATCCAGATCTACCCTCTCGTGATCCTTGACAGTTTCCTACGACAAGTCGATGCTACTCGTAGGGCAGTTACACATAGTATTTGGCTGTCTTCAGGGAGGTTACAGTAATAGCTACAGCTTGGATTGTTAATCCAGCGCTTTATAAAATCGTTAAAGGTTTCCTGGTTTAGTATACATTTTTATGGTGCCAAAGAGATTAAAATGACAGGTTCTGGTTCCCTTGGAAGATGATGAGAGGGCAGTTTTGCAATCCCATCTGCCTTATTACCGTAGTTACCTATATACATGTATCTTGATCCACATCAGGGGACAGCATTATTTTTTGATATATATTCGAGATCTTCTTATTCTTGCAAGTGCAGAATAGTGACACTGAACATGCCCCTCATCCTCGACAAGATGTTGGGCAATCCCATAAAGAGCATACATTTCTTGAGTGTGCAGTGCCCAGATATAATTCCTACCATTTGTCGACAGTTCTTTCGGGACAGTATTTGGCTGTTTGCCGCGACGGTGCAGTAATAGCAGCCCTTGCTTGACAACAGCACGCAGCACATTGTGAAGTTGTTGAGGTTTCCTGATGTAACATAAAAGTTAATAGTGGCACGGATATGGAGATTACAAGTACTATGTCTCATGAAAGCTGTTTTGGCCAGGGTTGCAATCGTATCTGCTTCTTCGTTCTTGTAATTACTTACTTGCGCTTTGATCCGCACCAGGGAACAACATTATCTTTTGAGATATATCTCCAACTGCTTTGGAGGCTAGTAGTGCCGCTCTGCTGTTGCTATAGGTATCAAGACGCTGGTTTCTGATTCATCGTTCAAGAATAGCATATGCGTCGTGCTATATTCGCTTAAATAACAGCCGCTAGTTTGCTTAATGGTATACTTTGGCATAGGTTCTCCAACACTTCAAGTTGCACACCTTATTCTAGATAGATCAGTACAGATAGCTTTATAAGCGTATACTGGCTTCTCCTCAATAATCACTATATGATTTCGGAGTAGCAACAAGTTGCTGGAGCATAAAATAAAAAAAGAAAATTAAATTCTTAGGTCTTCAGCAACCAGCCCAAATTTATTTACATGTTACTACCACAAATGAAAAGACATTTTGTTTTTCTGATACAGTTTTAACAAAATAAGCCGTTAATGTTAGCTTCAACTTGGAGAAAACGTAATTCAATTCATTTCCTCGAGAATGGCGAAAGAATTCGTGGTTGGTGTACATATTAATCGGAGAACGGCTCGAGGTAACCTAAGTTAATCTAAGCAGCAAAAATTAAATTGGAGCAGAGGCTCCAGACAACCTAAATTAGATATGCATAATAAAACGCCTGTTTACTCATAAATGAGAAATTCATACTAACGGTCTAATATCCACCCAGCTCCGTAAATAGGAAATTTAAATTAAAGCTTCACGCACGCTATTTGCTTACAACGTCTAGCTAAAACGTAAATAATCAAACGGAATTTCTTAGCGCCGAAATTGAACTTGAATACGTGTATGTGTTCAAGGTAAAGAAAGCAACATGATGAACTGCAACCATTTATTATTTAGTGTCACTTATTGTGGCGAATAGGCACGTTGCCAACTTAGGAGTACCATCTCCTAATAAATAAGGCGTCCAACAGGTCCGCTGTATTATGAATGATGATAGATAAATTCGCGATTATAAGACAAGTGCAACTTCCCGAGCATTTCAACAGGTTAGACCTAGTTTCCGAGCTTTCCATAGAATTCTGCTGTAAACGATCTAGAACGCCTAATTTAACTATGCTACAGGTGCAATCTTCAATAACACCCACTTCTAAAAGCTTTACACATGATTAAATTTATAATAAAGCTATAGTAAATATATTTCAAGTTGACATGCCACTCAAGGGAGATCTAACAGGAATTATTACAGTAGCTAAGCCATTTTCAACGCTTTAAAGTAGTAATTATCTTTGTCAACTTGACACTATAGGTTATATTTGATAGCTGTCAGTGGTAATTGCTACTTGCCAAATTAGTATAGCAGTCTTCGTGTTAAGGTCGCACTAGAAGTGTAACAAGACTCTAAACGCACACACCTATACACCAGGCGGGTCAAACTGTTACGCATCAACCTAGTACCTTGCTGAGCAAGGCTCTGTTGGGCATAGCATAAATTAGCCCAGCCTTGCCTCAAACGACCTTCACACTGAATCACGATAATGATGATGATGATGCTAAAGTTTGGATGGTTTATTTCAGCAAGATAATGCAACTACACACACTTCGTTTGGCACAGTTGAATACTTTCGTTAATTTTGTTTGTTAATTTTACCTCCAGATGTACTATTCCTCGATCATTATACGAGATTTATTCGGAAGTTCTGTTCGGCAGTAAAACAGAAATGTAAAGTTTAAACACTCAGGGCACCGTGGTTCAAGCTTTTGTATCTTTTCGGCACAGACAGTTGCGGCCTGTATCGAAAACCAATTCTATACCGTTGTCGTGGGGTCATTATATTCAAGAAAACAGTCACTAGGTTTAAAAAATTCTTAAGACGGAAGAAGAGGTGATAATCATTCGGCGCTAATTCAAGATAGTTGAAACTGTCTTAGTTGAATTGCTCGATGGTACGGGTACGATCAGGCGGTATCCGTACAGAAGCACAACTGCAGAGGTCAGCAATATTCGCCATTTTTTCTGAATCGCTTTCCTCATCGTTCTTATGATTTCAGCATACAAGCCTGCATTCATTGTCGTACCACGTTCTAGGAAATCAACCAACAATACGCATTTCATGTCCCAAAACACACAATCTAGAACTTTTCGTTTCTTGAATGTTTGATTGAACTTTTTGCTTTGATTGACATTGCATTGGTTTCAACATTTTTGTAGGAAAGCCAAGTCTTGTCGCCAGTCATAATGTGATTCAGGTACACATCAGTTTAGTAGCGATGTAGGAGGATTAGTGCAGGGTCCATTCGCTGGAGTTTGTAAGCGGCTGTCAATATCTTTGGCACCCACCTCGCATAACATTCGTGGTACTGTACCATATTCGTGATAATTTCATAGAGTATTGTACGTGCAATTTGAGAAAAATTGGCTATAATTTTCGAAACCGTCCAACCCGATATTTACGAATTTTCATGTTCGGTTTTTCCACAACATCGTTGTTGACAACATTCCGTATGGAGCACGATTGTTCGTCCATCTCTGGACGTCCTATGACCTTTCCTTCACTTATAATACATGGACTTGTCAATATACGATTTGCAACGCTAGTGTTCAGTTTAGCTCTTTACTATGCAACTGACTACAATGACAGAACTACAGTAAAGTGACGTGTGGCTAGCTCAGCAACTACTAAATCACCCACGTTTTGCATAAATTGAACGCCCCTTTTTTAGCTGGAATATTTATTATACTTTTCGAATGAACCTCATATATTTCTTCTGGTAATCATCATCTATTAGAAAAGTTTGTGAAGTGCCTGTAATTTAACAGTCCTCAAGAGCCGGAAAAGGCATTTAAAATCAAAATGTAGTGCATGGCATCAAAAACGTAAGCATGTGAAACTATTTTATCATTTCTAACGTGAATTATAAATCGTTTCTTTTTCTAATACTATTCCGTGATATATTTATTAGCTGAACCCGCGGGCTACGAATAGTTTCTTAAAAAAATACAGAATTAGGTGTGTGGACCTTCAATGCTGGTTGATGTAAAGCGGCTCTCATTTGACTTGTTCTTCTTCTTCTGTGTGGCCAATATTAATTACCTAAAATGGGGTAGGTTCTGTGAATTCTCTTTGCACTTATGCTGGACAGAAGGCTAGCCTAACCCGTTGATCAGAGGAGTTCCACTACATGATTTGCAATTGTCAAAGATGCCAACCGGGACCAACGGCTTTACGTGCCTTCCAAAGCACGACTCATTTGACTCGAAGCTTATTTCACAACAGTACCAATTTTTAAACGTACAATGGAAGCTACTAATACAAGCAAGATCTTTTAGAACCAGATCTCACATAAAAATTTTGCTTAATAACTTTTACCAAATTAAATAAAATATTTAATTTATTTCTCAAAAGTTTCATAATAATTAATTTGCTGCTATAGTACAAACACTTTGCTTGGAGATGTTTCGTTTAATTAAAGTTAATTTGTCTGCTTACTGTATGTTTATTCAGTATATTACTTGGTGTTTTTATTTTTGTTAATTATTAAAAGAATACAGACGCATGCTATGCCTCCAGGCAAGTTATTTTCCTGCCTCATATTTTCTAGGTTACTCACTGCTTTGTGGACATTTTTTAATATTGCAAATGGAATTTAAAAACCGACAGGCTGCTCTAACTTTAATGACAACATTCGCGAAAAGCAGTGTGTTAATGATGATTACTTTTTGTGTTGTTGAATTAAAATCCTTATAACAATAGGTATAGGAATAGGTACATCCAAGACAAAAAATATTTTATTATATCTTATATACTGAGGTTATGCCTGAGAGCCCATTCTTCTCGAAAATTTAAATACGCATACGGTAATTAGGAACACAACTGCCATTGGCCACCATTTTAATGAAAGCAAGTTTTTTATGGTATATTTTATGGTTTGCAATAAGCGACATATTTACCATATCACTATTCAAATGTATGCAGATTTCGTGTTTTGGTTGGTACATCGCGGTCGCTACTTGTACATCTGCATTATTAAAACTGCCGCTTCTCCTGCTCAGTATTTGTACCTGCTCCGAATGCAAATGCTGTAAAAATAAAAATTTTGTTTTGTACTTTACCAGATTCGCGTATCGATTTGAAAACCGTTTTGTTTGCATTCCTGCAAGCATGAAGGAACGTAAACATGTTCCTGCAACCAAGCATAATTTTGTACGAAATTTTCATTTCCGATCGAAGTTTTGTTCTATTATGCGACGCAAAGGTGGAAAAATGTAATTTAACTTCGGAGTTGTCACAAAAATAATACCTATGTACATAATTGAACGTAATTAAGGTATCAAGTATGTAACATTAAGGAAATTTACTGCAGTACCCATTTAAAAGGCAATTTCATTAACTTTCCTGGCAATCGCGTTTTGTTTTTAAGTAAGTGTCTTAACCTTTAAAAAACTTAAATATAACAAGCATTTTTCTTTTGTTTCAGGTAAGTCAGATGAAAGCAACAGACAGTGATATAACAAAGCGAGGGCGTGAGAAACGAGAGTGAACAGCAAAGAAACAGTCAGCAAATAGCAAAGGTCATTGATATTAATAAATGGGAAAGTAAAAGCGGTGTAAAAGGTGGAGAAAAGCGAGAACGAAGGCTGAATCATGAGAATGATGGGGATAGCAGCTTCTTGGAAGCTCATTAGTGTAACAGTAATGTGGGTTAAAAAGTGGCGAGAGAGAAATATGCGGAAGTAGATGAGATATATAAAGTAACTTTCAAAGCATGTTAAAGATAGGAAAAGTTGGAAATAACAGAAGAGAGAGGTTGAAAAGGTCAAAACGGTAGGAGGGAATGAAAAGTAACTTTAACAAAGAGGGACAATTACCAGTGTTGGGTAAGTTACTCTAAAAAAGTAACTAAGTAAGTTAGTCAGTTACTCGGCAAAAAAGTAACTAAGTAAGTTACTAAGTTACAGAATTATAAAAGTAACTTGAATAAGTTACTAAGTTACCATAAAGTAACTCGTTATTTTTTAAGTTACCTTTTTTTATGAGACGCTACTAATGTACATGCAATTACTACCAACTTAATATCAACAGGAACACACATTTATAAGCATTTGTTTATTAGCAAATATTCTATACGTAGGGGAAGGAACAGGTTTAGAGCTTAGAGGCGCTGGTTCAACGATGTTTTTGGGATTTTCCCAGGATTCTATTTTATTTTTCGTTATTATTGAAAT
>JABXWE010045200.1:0-23608 GCA_014611495.1 Limonius californicus
ACACAATAGGCGTAATTGACACGTTCTATTTAAAAGTATACATTGGCAATGTATACTAAAACGAAAAATTCCCTGTATGTGTTTGATTAGTAAGAGAATTGACTTTGGTGCTGCGTTGAACGCTTGTTGATATGTTTATTACTGTACCAAGCATCTCCTACTTTGTCTAATATACATATTTGTGATCTTCGTGGATAACTCAAGACTCATTGATTTGTTTACCGTCTTGCGCTGAATATTTTTGTTAACAGTTTAGAGCACATAATAAGGTAGATCCGCCTCACGTGTACTGTCGATTCTTTCTCCTTTCCGGGCATCTACTAAAAGCTGGATTTGAAAGGGCGCCTCTTACTTATTTTGGTATGTACTCGTAGCTTCACTAAGGGCTTTATTTCTATAATTGTATTTCGTAAATCGCCTCTACTCCCTGAGTTATCTAACGAGCCAGGTACGACGGTAGGTTCTGTTGCTTGCTTAAATAATCGTCCGTTTGGCGGGTTACAAAATTCTTAGGTCTTAATTTCATTTAGGCACGTAATGGCATGCGTTGAGTTTCTTCAACGACTTTTAAGGGAGAGCCACTTACCTGGTCCGCCCTGTAGAAAGAGTGTGTAATTTGTAAGTTAATATCATTTTTCACATTAACAGGCCTATAAATCAAGGTAAATTGTAATGTACTTCGGGGTTTGTTAAAGTTGGATAGGAACTAAAAGCATTTAGATATACATTATCACACACAATATTATTTAAATTTAATGTACTGGATTTTGCTAGGTGCACTCGTCTTTGCTTACCTCTATCTAATCGTATAACTCCCATTCACTTTATGTTTATATATTCCAGTCTTGTTCTGTTGTTCTACCTAGTATTGTTGATGACAGTTATTCTTAATTACTTATTATAACTTTATCATATTTTAATAATTAATACTGATTTAATTAAACAAAATTATACATACAAGAAGAACGTGGCTCCCAATTATGAAGTTTCGCCTTTGCAGTACCAGTGTATGTCACTGGGCTAAATACAATTATCACAAATGTTTTAATAATTATCATATTGAGACAAACCCAGCAACCGCCATCGCAGTTTCTTTTTATGGTGCTTATCAGAAACGTAACAGTAACTGAGAGATTTTGTAATGTGAACGTTACATTATTTTTTTAATTAATTGTTACGGCCAAGGTAAGCCGATCGCAAAATTAAAAAAATATAAATGCGAACCTAGTGGCAATTATCGCAACTATTTTATGATTATTATTTATACCCATTAGTCTATGTGAATTTCTACATTTCTTATGGAACTTTTTTGTTAGAGAAAAGAAAAGGTTGGTATAAATAACTGGGGTCTGTATGGCGATAGAGATTTATGAAAATTGTACTGATATATACCATTTGAAGTTGTGAAAACTTGGTTGGTAGGGCGTTCGCTGTCACAGCAACACGTCGATTTCGGCTTGGGTTCGAAACCCCTGTATTTATATGCAGTTTATAAAAATTTTGTAGCGCAACCCATCACACTTTTTTGCCATTTTTATATAGATCCGTTGACAATCAACTATAATACCATAAGATGAATGCTGTATAATATAATAAATGTTTTGTTTTTAGCGCCATCTTGACGAAACAAGACACTTCTCGATTTTTATGATAATTTGGTTTCTTTATCTACGTAATGATTAAGGCTTCTATTAATTTCTTCACCGTTTTCTGCTACTTTGACTTTTCCTTATATTCATAATTCCAAATTCTAGGTAAAGTTGCAAAGTTTTAAGGTTATACGTCACCAAATAAATCAACCCTGAAATTGTAAAATTATTTAGCCTAATCTATGTAGCTGCAAATCAGATGATTGCCGACTAGTAAACGGTAGATGTCTACCATAAATGTATCATGCTGTTACGACCCAAACGGTCGCTTTTGTCAGCCCGCAACAAACCGGTGGAGACGGATCTTCAGATATCACACGGCGGAGGGAGGGTTCGCTGCACACGATTACCGAAAGAAAGTTTTGATTGATACTGTGTACAGGGTAAGTTACAAAAGTGGGCGCCACCCAAGTGATATCTAAATCAATATCTTCGTGAAAAGTCCAACGACCAACAGCTTACGGGGAATTAAACCTACCTTATCTTGCTTCCTCCTTATCCGAATATATCTTAGAAAATACACAAAAATAACAAGTCATAAGTTATTCAATAATGGTTATAAATATATCAAACAAAATAAGAAATTGTTGGTACAATTGCAAGCCGTTACTTACCACGATATTTACAGTAAAATCAAAATATGAAAAGTTGAGTTTACAGAACAAGTACAGTTAGTTATTAAATTACCAAACAATTAGCAACAGAAGATTGCTTTCTTTCGTGAAAACACCACCACGTCTATCTTCTACAAGTCGCGGCACTTTGCAAACAAGCTGCGGACAGTTTCCACGGATAGTGGTATATGATCATATGATAATTGTTACGTTAGTTCAGTGATAAAGTTGAAGAAAGCACAAGAATGTTCTTTTTTATTTACTTGATGGCGCCCCTAGGCGAATGAAAACGAGAAGACGGCAATTCAGATGACGCCATTGGCAATTAAGGGATAAAGCCTTTCTGGATATCAACGAGGGACAAATTGTTTTAAATCATCCGGAAATGTTAAATAGAGGCACAGAGTTTTTGTTAAAATGGGGAATTATAATAGAAACGAAACGAGAAATCACACGGTATTCTCTACTAAATAAATAGTTCCCTGTTTGTGCTTAATCGGATTTTTAGTAGATTTCAATTTACGGGAAACCGCAGAACTGACAATTTACAGGAACAGCTATTAATACCAACAATATTTTTCAATCATCCTTAAAAACGTGTGGACATCTTAAAGTTCGAGGATCGACTTCTTTGTTTTAAGCAGTTTTAAACAAGCTACCCAGTACAATTCTCAGAAGAAACCTTCGACATGTGTATTCAAGGTCTTAATTCTTCGAAAATGCTTTGAACAATGCCGTGATAATGATATACATTCCAGTAATATTTTCCGGAACCACGGAAGGTGGCGTAAGAAACTCAATTTAGGAATTAACACTATGAAGTGAATTTACTTATCACTTCAGTGAACATCAGACAAACGTCACAATGTTCTAAAGTGACCTATTTTTATCTGATGTTAAACTAAAGGAACTGCTGATTTTAAACGAATTTAATAGAGTATGATCAACAATATTGTTGATAAATGTTGGCTTTGAAAGACAACGCGAATTCCTTCACTTAGGCAATACAGGTTATAATTTTTTTACAATTTATCTGATAGTTATCAAAGTATAGAATTATGGTTTAGTCCTGAAAGTAAAATAGGTAAATTTAAAATCTTATCGGAACATCCCCAAGAGTTTTCTCAAAGCTTTTAGAATCTCGCAGACGAATTGAATTGCTTGCCAAACCTGGAAGGATTTTTTATAAGGTTTTAAGACATTTAGTCCTTTACAGCGTCTGTGTATAACTACTATATTGGAGCTTTTGTTCCATATCTAAATAAATAGCAACATTTAACGTACATGAGGAATTGTGTAAAGCAACAGTTGGATAAAATTTAAAAATTCACGTTACAAGTTCCATGCGATTTGTATGTTTTAAAACATGCTATCAGTACATAAAATATACAATTTATGGTCTACCTTTTGAATTTTTTACAAATCTCTTTTTAATGCGGAAAGTAAAATATAATTTTTTTTATATATATTCGGTCGTTGTTCTACCTTCTTCTATATTTAGATTGGCTATTGTTGTTTTCAAATGCGAAGCAAAAACCTCAATGTAGCGATAGCTAGACACCACTACATATGAAACGATTTGAAAAAACGTATAAATAATCTACCCAGGTTTACCAAGCAATCCAAATGATTACTTTCACGAGTTTTCAACCGTTTTAAAAAACTTCTAGGAATGTGGTAATCTCTGCGAATGTTAGGTTGTACATTTAGAAATAAGTATCCTGTGTTCTAGTCTATACAATAATTATAGCTATAGTTGGATAACTATGAAATAGAAGTAATAAACATTATAAGATCCATGATTTTGAAATCTTCTAGTTTTGTTTTCCACAACAATTATTTATTACTGTTATCTATCTAAGGAAGGCGATTAAAAAGTGACCAGTAAATTAATAACTATAATTACAACTTACGTATTTGTCTATCAAGTTTAGTTTATATTATTTTGTAAATGAAACCAGGTGAAGTATAGCAGCCAGATGTACAGTGTGATTGTAAATGATTGAGAACAGTTTGAATTTACCGCTACAAATTTTAGTGTATTTCACATGTTGGTTGTGGCTATATCAAGATAAGCGCGGGGCTTTTTATAAATACACATTTCATGGTCGCCGTATTTATGATTTGTGCTGGGAATTTTGAACAATTGTTGTATAATATTGTTAAATTAATTTGGATTATTTTCACTTATTGTTAAGTCGAAATTCTAAGTTTATTGTGTATTAATTGTTTTAATTAAAAAGATATAACTATTGATTAAAATCGTTATTAAAAATTAATATATATCCCTATTTCAGAAGCCACTGATGAGAAATAAACAGCTGATAGGATTACTGTATTTGCTACCAACATGATAATAATTTCTTATGGCGGTAAATTCAAACTAGCCTCAATCGTTTACACACTGTATATCAATTGCCTACACGTAAATTCTAAACATTGTACTATAAAGTTCTTGTATATTCTTGACTTATTTGCTTTTCTGTGGATCAGTGTAAAAGACATGCCAGACGTCAGTATAGATCAATAATGAAAGATATATAAGAAAATACATAAAATGTTATATTTATCCTATCAGTATAATAAAAAATAAATACATCGTTATAGTATGCTATACTGTATGATTACAATCAGTTGTATCGTCATCATGTATTATATCGTCAATTAACTTCTTGAGCTCTGCTTCCCGCTCTGCAATTTTGCTGGATTGTTTGCGGAATTTCGGGCAATTTGCTTCCTTAACGCAGTGTGCATTCTTGCCGCTTCGTAGGAAGCCCTCTTTGCAGTAGCAACCTTGTACGCACTTTTCGTTGTGACAAGGAACAATAATTTGAACTGAATAACAGTCTGTTTTACAACTAGATCCACATTCGTTGTAACGTTCCAGTGGTCCACATTGTCCAGGAACTGAAAGAACACCAAGCAACTGTCGATATCAATGAAAGAATAAAATTTAAAATGTTACATTGTATATTTAAATCCGGTTGGACTATACACGGAAATGTAGTGTTTCAATTAGAAATGATTACTTAAGTTAGTAACGAATGTGAAGGCAGAAGCAATAATCCGAGTGTATTTGTGTATAGCGGAATGTCAGGAGAAGAATACCGCAGTCCTAATCCAGACCTACAACAGGCCGTTGTTACACTAGCAGTTAGAAACTGCTGTAGATGAAGTGCTATATACTATACTATACTGTAAATAACAACTGACAGAAGTATAATCTATTATGTTCCTTATACTTGAAAGCCAGGATTGACAATTAATTCTTCTTCTTCTTATTCTTCTTTTCAGCCTTCTTCAGTCCATTTGTCGACGTAGGTTTCCTTAACATTATTCCACCTCGATCTATTCTGCGCTATGTTCTGCCAGTTGAAACCACCCGTTTTCTTCACATCATCCGCCCAGCGGGTCTGAGGACTTCCGGTTTTTTGCCCCCATAGTCTCCAATTGAGTAGAATTTTCGTCCATCTATCTTGCGATCTTGCTACATGGCCTGCCCATTCCCATTTTTGCTTCGCCATTCGCTCTACTATATCGTCTACTTGTATGTATTTCCCTTTTTATCCTTTATAGTTACTCCTACCGTTATGTCTTCCATAGCCCTTTGCGTAACAGTCATTTTCCTAACAATTGATTTGTTGATGGCCCAGGGTTCTGTTCAACTAATTACTTTTGATTAATAGAAAGATTCTTGTTAGTATTATAATAATAATATCAGGAATATCATTTTGGGAAAATGCAGAAGTACCAAAAGAATCGAATGTAGAAGTAGTGAAAAAGTGATGTACTCTTTCTACCTTGCGGTAGAGAATTGTGGACGATTACAGATAAACAGAAGACGAGGCTGACGATCACAGAAATGAGGTTCTAGGGAAAAATTAAAGGAAATCCTAAACAAGGTAAGATTGGATAAGAATACATAGAGAACAATTGGACTTAAAGACAGTCGAAGAAGCTGTCCATTCACATGGCTTAGACATCGACACAGAATGGGAGAAGACACAATGGGGAAGTAAGAGTTAGAAGCAAAGCCAAAAGAATAGAATAGAATCGCAACGCAGTCCATTCACATGGCTTAGACATCGACACAGAATGGGAGAAGACAAAATGGGGAAGTAAGAGTTAGAAGCAAAGCCAAAAGAATAGAATAGAATCGGAACGCAAAAGAACACGTGCACGCAGGGAATTAAATAGTAACGACCGGGATATTTCCCCTCTCTTATCTAGAAGGACAAAATCGAAAATAGGTGTGCCTAAAGATTCCAAATGACAACCAAACGATATTAAGCCTTACACCCCACGAGAGAAACGCTCAGGATTGTGTATGTATGTATAATACTATGCAGTTGTAGAATTCCTACATGGAGTGACGGCCCCATGTTCCCGAGTTACTTAGGAGTGACTTAAACTAGCCATCGAGACAAACTCTTTGATCGTAGCAAGCCACCTAAAAAAGCCTATGTGTTTTATCCTAAAGTAAATTCCCAAAGTACAAATATGGTTTCGGATACAATGGATGTTAAAGTTACACCTACTATAAATAGTTTACAGCCATATCATGGTCAAGATGGAGCCCATATCATGACCCGCATAACCAGTACCTTAAAAGCGAATCCGATCAAGCGTAAAAGAGCTATTGGAAACGTTTAAGATAAAAATCAGCAGCCCAACAATGGCTACAAAAAATTGGCACAGGATGAAATGGACCGTAGAAATCAACAAGTTTATTGTCCTGAGATATTATACAATATTGCAGACGTCGAAAGTGACAAAAATCTTACAGCACAGATTCACGTAGAAGGCTATGCAGAAGAACACTAAATGTAGATCACAAGTCTTATCACAATTTTAAATACATCATTATCTTATGACAACCAACATGAGTCAAACAATTACAGAGTAATACATGGGCATTAACGAAATAATAATAATACTAGAAGTTCCCATGTAATGAAGTTTCCGGGAAGCAACCGCTTCAGCATTTAGTAATTAAATGTTAGGTCGCTTTAATTCCTGAAAGAGGCGTCTGCAGCAGTGTTAGTGGAGTTTCAAATTGTTTTCCCCCACCCACTCATCACCGCGTTCGATTGCACGCCGGAGGAGATGCGTAGAGAAAGGAAACCCAGTACATATCTAGGATCCCAGTTCAAACTTGGAGACCGAGACTTCAACGAGGAAGTCAGCCCAGAATTTGAATTACCAGTCCACTAGAGAAGGTAGCAAGACGAAGTTAGGCCGCCCAAATATTCTTAGTCCGTGAGAATTTTCAGCCCGTTGGAGAATTCCATAAAATACGCGTACCTGTACGGTGTGGCATTTATTCATTTTGTGGAACACTTCGCCGTTGGAGTTACCTTAATTGATATCCAGCAGGTTATGCCAGTTAGTATGAATTAGGTTAACATATTAGTGAAATAAGAGATTGAAGGTCTTATAAGCCGGTCAGGCCAGGTTCATTGGACCCTTGATTTTCATATTTTATTCGTATATAGAAATTCATAACTAATTTAACAATACCTTCTAGTCGGTCAGGCCAGATTGTACGTATTTTTATAATACGCATTAATAATTTCAAATACTCACTGTACAGTCATCTTTCATTTAATATATTTCACGAAACATTTAAATTCCTTTATCGTAGAGATTACGAAGCCAAGCACGCTTTCCCGACGCATGTGGATCTAGCGACCCGCTAGTTATCTGAATCCGTTCATTGACCCAGCGAAGGCAAGGAAACCGTAAACAACTTCACGCACGAATTAAATTAACCGGTACGCGTACCAGGTGACAATTTAATCTTATAACTGTGTGAACACTGAAAACGACTCCCAATTAGTGATATCGTGGGTACATTTTGTTAAACGCATTTAAAACTAACTGCCAGGTGGCAACCATTTTGTTTGTTTATGCAAATTTACAGAGTATGACTGTCGCATGCCGTCAGCAGTTGGAGCGTACCCTGCGCAGGCCATTCATCCGACCCAGTCCAGTCCCCACGTGAACGGACCGTTACCCCCATTACCCTCCAAGGGAACATAAGGTGTTCGTAAATTATTTCCAGTATATTATTCATTTGTGTGATTGACTTGTTGCTTCCTTCTGAGCTTGTTCGTCTCCAGGTCATTTGCGGTCGTTCTATCTTCCGCTTTTATTGCAGATTCCGTTTTGGTGCTGTTTGGCAGTAATTAGTTAGTAGTTTTTCTGGTAGTTTTCGTAATATCTGCCCTAAGCAACCATAATTTCCTTCATATTTCCAAATTTATAACTTGTTGATCCATTCTTCTACGTAATCCTACGCTTAAAATACTGTTTGGCCACTAGACCTTCAGATCCTTAAACATCTGCTAACGGATTACTGTAAGTTCACATTTGTTATTTTAGTGCACATAGCAGGTTAGGTGCGTCAGAAGCGTACAGAACCAATGTATCTGTTGATCCCGACAGATAGAGAGCAAAACAGGGATCTGGCTCAGGCATCTTCTTTGCCGACCTAGGTCTCCACATTTGTATACCTCTGGGTGGTTTCACTACTGTCTTTCAGGTACAAGTGGTAGGATCAATGTATGGAGCTATAGCAATCGCTCGCTTCGCTAGCACTTAGTAGCAGTTGCAAGATTACTTCGAAGCTTGTGGACCAGTTTTACCAAGCACTTACAGAGATCTTCAATGATAATGTCTAATAATTTGGGTCAAAGAGCATGACGGAAATTGGAGAAATGAGCAGGCGGCGAATTGGTGCTTCTGCTTATGCTGACGACCTCTATATCCACCCTTAACACCATTATCCATTACGAAACAGTAAGCAGTCATACTTGCAGATGGGCCACCACACAAAGTTGTCGGTCGGCAAGAACAATTTCTGTCTCACTGTCGAAATAGACTACCAAGTACTGCGTACAATTATTCAGATCGAACCTTAGAAAGTTCATAGGCATCTTAATGGGACGCCCTAAATACAATGGGACTTATAAACAGCCCTGAATGTCGCGGATGTAGTCTTGAGGAGGAAAGAGCGGAACATGTACTATGTTAATTCCTCCTATCAGAGGATCACGTTGCGGGGGTGGGGGAGCTTCTGGCTTAGGATCGCTAATATTAGCATCAACCCACCCTCCTTGTAATCCAGATCCAGATTCAGACACAAGTTACAGAGCCGCATAACAGCATCCCTTTAACAATTGTATAAACATTTTTGCTACTATTTTTAAGGCCTGTATCTTTTGGTACAAGCAACTAAGGTCACTGATTGGGTGTGGTAGCTAATTAGGATGAGCACAGTAAGCCGTTCAGGCTGCAATGCTTCCGGAACAACGGTGTACGGATTCAGAAGGGAAAAAATTGTTTGCTGCTATACACTGTCTATTCCAGGGAAGAGTTGCCTCTTTTTCTACCTTCCATTGAATTTACTAAGACATTATCAAACAGCATTGATGACTAGATGCAACCCTGCCCTATTCCAGTTTCAGCTTCCAATGTATATGATAACTCAACCATATTAGCTTGCTTGCGAGCGCTCGATTTATTCCTTATTAACAGAGTCGTAGTCAACGATCGGTTGCATAGCGGAGCACAGCGGGTGCCGGACAAACAGTATTCGTAGTCCAGCACAATTTGAACTGGTCAGTACTCAGATGGGTGGATCAATATAGTCGCATATGCAGCTGGTGGTGCTTCGGAGGGCACGTAAAGTCGACGGTCCCGGTCGTCATACGAACATCCTTGACAATCGTAAACCATGTAGTGGAACTTCTCTTCTCTGTTCGACGAGTTAGGTTAGTTTGCTGCCCGGCATATGTGCAAAGGGGGCTCAAAGAACCTACTCCATTGTAGGTAATTAACAGGCCATTGGCTTATATACAGAAGAAGAACAAGAAGATCCGCTCGTAGTCAATAAACAGTATATGCGTTGGAGTTTGATACTTGAGCGATTGCTCTACTACAATCCTAACCGTGTTGATGTTATCAATATATAGATGTCCCAGTCTGAAAACATATTATTCATTGCCCAGTCCCGCGTTAAGTATTCCGTTCATTCTATTTAATATTGTTCGTTAAAATATTTTTCTGGTTACACTCAGTTAATCTTGTAAATTCCCCATTTTCGATGTTTTTTGTGTTTTTACAATAGTACTTTCTTTCCAGTAATATGGTAAGGTTTTATCAATCCAAATCCTTCCTTGTGGGGTGTAGTACTTTTACAGTGCACAAAGCATCAGTCTGTTGTTTCTCGATCGCTTCAGGAAGCTAAAAAAGTAATCTATCCGACTGGGATACTTTCGTCGAAATACTGCAAACAATGGATAGTAATACTAAACGAAAGCAAGTCAGTGCATATAATCGTTATGAAGGATGATTACGTGTCAGTGACACTCACCAACAGCATCATACCGCAGGTTGATTCAGCTAAGTATCTTGCAATGAACTTGGACGTAAAATTACGCTACAAAGGACATATAAAGAAGAACAGCGAAGAACTGAATATAAAATATAGGAATATGTATTGGCTGCTGAAAAGAAACTCCCAACTCTCAATACATAACAAGTTTGTTCAGTATAAGGAAGATTTAAAACCATTATGAAAATATGGTTGGTAACTGCGCCAGCAAAACTAGCATAACCAAATTAAAAATGTCGAAAACAAAGTACTGAGGAATATAGCAGATGCACCCTGGTACAGTAGAAATTGTGATATTCACTGGGATCTAGGGATAAAATCCGACCTTAGCCAGAAGCACGTCAGTGAAAAGAGCAGAGCCAAATTGAAATGGCAATCCACGAAAAAAGTGTTACAAGATAGAGCTGAGAAGAGACCAGTGGGCGAATTCTTAGCATAACCATAACCATTAGTTAATTTAAGTTAGATAAAAATTGTTGGTTAGTCTTTTAAGCTGGTTTCAATGTAACTTTACTATAAAAATAATGTTTGGTATAAAAATAGAACAACATAGTATTAAAATTAATAACTGCATATGTGTTCGACATACAAGGAGATTCACTTTAGCTATATTCTAGAGGGGAGAAAGCTATACTATCTCCAAGTACAATTGTGCATTCTGTATACGACTATACCATACTGCAAGATAGAGAAAACAAACATATTGGAAATTTAGAAATAAATCCAGTGGCGTGTGGCTTCGTTCTACGTTTAAATACACAATAGCAGCCTACATTGGACATATAAATAATAATCATTGACACAATCAAATATAAATGAAAGAAGATAACAGGAGAAACAGTAGTCAAGAAATGAAGAAGTTGAGAAGAAATCCAAAATTTGTAGATCTGGCAACAAAAATTGAAGAGTAGGGCTGCGGAAATAGCAGTAGAACTGAATTGGGGAGTTAATTCACCGTGTTAGCATTCTAATCACTTTGAGATGAGGCTACTTACTTTAGAAGTTAGAAGTCAGTAGATGGATTATGGAGGCAAACATGAATCAAGGTGTAACAAAATAGAGCGATACTACAACACAATTTGGATCATATGCATCTATAGAATGAAACCTAACCTATGAATGAGTCAACCAAATGATCATCCAAAAAGAGGATATAACGGAAAAATGTATGGTGAAACACAACCGAAATGATAAGCTGTAACCTAACATTAATAAAATATAATCTTCAGAATGTCCTTGAAAAGCAGATTTTCAAGGTAATTGTTTTGTTTACTTAAAATTTTTTGCCTACAGTGCAATAAAAACGGTTAATCGTTGTCGCGTATGGAAGAATACAATTTAGTAAAACCCGTGTGTTAGTGATGGTGGCTTTGAAAATAATAAAAAACTCGCAGTTGTTAATATTTGTATATACAGGAATACTTTCTTTTTGGGGTTCTGTATAAGTTCCAAATTAAAGCTGAATAGGTGTACGTAGTTTAAACATATTTTAAAATAGAGCTTACGTGAATATCGTGGTTCCCAATTATGCACCTCTTCTATAGAATATGTGATGTTAAGCAGCAATATTAGGAGAATTGCACCTTCCATCATGTAATGAAATCAAACAACTGCTATTGATAATTTTTTAAGCAGTGGGAGCAACAACTGCAATGAGTAAAATTTATTTAATTGTACACTAGACTACTAAAACGTTTATTGTTTCTTCATAATAGCTAATTAAGAACGAATAAATTCAATATTATTCCGTAGCCTCCTATAAAATAATCAATTGTCCCCTTATATTATGAGAATGCAGTATTTCACCTATATATCTATTTGCGAAAAGAAGTCATCCTACCTTATACTGGAGACAATGGTAAAAGCTCCTTTATTTCGCTGAACAGAAAACCACTATCTTCGTTTACACAGTTTGTGCCAATAATACTAATATCGCTGGAGAGTTTTGTAGGCCGTGTAGCTAAAGGACAGACTTTTACAGAAGGATCAACTAGTACGTTGACAAAGCGTTGTCTTCCTGACAAGTCCATATACAACCTAGAGGCATATTTTTATGAGCTTTAATACTTCTGTGGTAGTAAAAAAACTAGTAATATTCTGAAGTGAGCATGCTGTAGAAACAAATAGAAATGGTTTATTTAAATATCAGTCCGTTGAATTCGAACGAATTTTGTTTTCATTGAAAGATTTATAAATGTATGTGAAAATACTTGAAGTGTTAATAGTAAGTATGCAAATAAATCGATCAATATCGGTTAAGCTTGTAACGTTCGTTTATTTTTCCCACGTTTCCGGGATCCAAGCTCGCTCAGTGCGTATGGCAAGTCAGTTTCGGTTTATCGCTACAAGAATATGCTTATGTGGTTTTCGAAGGAAATTATGGTGTAATTGTTATTTATCGTTTTCTGTAATTACAGAGTCAACAGCTTAAGTCATATTTTGTGTGCGCACCAGGATCAGCAATACCGTGTGGTTTCCTTTTTCGTCTTTACGGATAAAATTGCCCCATTGACTTTTTTCCTAGTGTTTTGAGGAGATTCCGATCCAGTACTATTATTGTACCGTTGATTATCGCGTTTGTTGTTCATATCGTCCAGATTTGTTCGGATTTTCTTCGTCATTCCTCTTATACGTCTGGTATAATGATCCGATGAGATGTCCATCACCCAATTCTGCCTAAATTATAGCCGTTGATCCGAACATACATTTAAGACCACGTGCTGATAGGTCCTTTGCATTTTGGTGATACCATATTTGCACCACACGCAACAATTCGTTGGAACTAGTGACGTCAGCTAGTTGTCTCCTTTCTTCGTTTAACTGTCATTGTCGAGGGGGCGTTGACTGTACTTCAGTCAACCTGCCTTGGAGCTTCCTTCATCTCTCTGCGCTGTTGAGGCATTAACTACTTGTGTAGCTATTAACTTGTAGTGAGAATTGGGGTCGGAGATTTCTGTCTTGCTGATTACTACAGCTTCGAATTTTGAGACGTATAATTTTTATAATTTTCGTTAAACTGAGCAATCTTCAATTGCCGTTTGGTAATTGGACCTAGTATTTAATCTGTATTGCATTATGTTAATGATCTCAGTTGTAATTAGCTGCGCAGTTCGGTTCTTTTTATTATTACCGTAAATGTCGTAACTAGTGGCGACATACAGACGTTTCCAGGCGTTTGATTTTGTTATATATATATAATTTGCACTGTAATAGGATCGTCTCTGGTACTGGTTTTATTTTAACTGTGTTAATATATATTTATAACCTACGTGGATAAGCCGAGGCTTGTTAAACTTGTTACTTTCAACTTTTGTGTGTATTCTCTTAACAGTTCTGAGGTAAGGAGGAAGCACAACAAGGTAGGTTGGACTCCCGTGAGCTGTCGATTCTTAACCCTCTCATAAAGGTCTACTTAGAGGTCGATTTGAAAGGGTGTCGCCCACTTATTTTGACATACTCTCAAAATTACAGTTTGTCGATAATGGACACAGTCTAAGAGTGCAGGAAAAACTTACCCAAGAAGGCATTATAAACTGGATTTGCTTGGCGATTCGGGAGAACTACTAGTTCCATTAGCTGTATATTATTATACCGATTAGATAATGGCGTGGGGATTCTCGTTCATGAAAACATGATTAATTATGATAAATTGTAGTACCTGTTTTTGTACATTCAATTTTATCACTCAAGAAATATTGATGGAAAAGTTGGGCAGTTGCACCAGTTTGATCTATGGTAAGGAGTTGTGAGGACTTTGTATTTGTTAGACAGGACAATAGTAGAATAACCACTACTGGTTTCTTACAGAGATAGTGGTAAGTACTTCAGCAGAAATTTTCTAACGTTGGTTCCTGGATTTCCTCCATCCTTCTGAAGATGGAAATAGATATCTACCAAGGAATATTAAAATTGCTTTAATAACGCGCTAAAAATGCGCCAGTTTCTATTCAAATCAAGCAATTATATTATTTAATGCAGTTTGATTTTGACTATAACTTCTGTTGCAGCATCAAAATGTATGCAAATAACGAAAACGTAGGTATGAAGTTAGCAGAAGGCATTCAGATCAAAGACTGGACAATACTAGAAACTTCTTACCGACCACATCTTACAAATGGAAGAACTTGTATTAAACAGAATAGAACAATAAGCAGTAGGAGTATCGAACAATAATTGGTAGCAGATCATATATTAGTTTAGGAAGTTCTACATAACTACATAAGATTCCATCTATTACATTACATTAGAACATTAGAACAAGATTCTAATATTCAACCAAATTATTGCAAAGGTTACGTCTAGTTCGAATTTCAGGTCACAGGTGATGTAAACAGATGAAGTTAATTTTAGTAGAGATCTTACATTTGATTGACATTATAACTACAGCTTAGATAACCTCCAGATTGTAAACCAAAGAAGCCATTAACATCAATTTTATATAAATATATGGTTGTGACGTTGGTGTGGTTTTCCTTCGATTGAATTTGGATGTTTGGTAGATTGATTTCAATATTTGAATAGTAAATAGCTAATTTTAAGCCACCTTTTGGGTATCTGGAAAGTTATCGCTAGTATGTGTGTTTTCATTAGCTAGTGCCGACTAGAAGTATTTCCAGGAATTATGTATTGAAGTTTGAGTTTGGTCCGGCTTGAAAATCGGTTCCGACTAGTTTGTTTTCACTTTGAAGTAAGAGTCAATATCTTGGTTGAGAATACCGTAAGGTTTCTTTTATCATTCAATACGAATCAAAGTTAACCCTGTTACCACTTTACATGTTTTCCATTCCAACAGAAACTCTGTGTCTCAGTTTATCGTTTTTGATGTTTAAAACAACCAGTTCGTCGCTATTTCTACGTTTTCGCGGAAAAGTCCTTATAGACTGTTATAACATTTATTTTTCTGTTACGTTGTTTTGGCTGTTGCTCGTCCCTCTTCCTTGGCGCTCAGAAGAAGCGAAAACCAACCTTACCGACTTCCCCCACTCTGCACGAAATTAAAGTAAAAACTCCACCTGTTTCTTTGTTATGAGTGGAGATGCGTACAGACCGTTTTTTGGTAATTGTTTAGCAATTTAATGTGTTTATAATTTCTTGCGGGTTGGCGAGTACGATTGTTGGGCCCGTAACATGGTTTGAGCATATCGAAAATCATTTGATTGGAATTTTTACTATGCCAGGACGACTTGCAGAGAAAAAAATACCTCGATTTGTGGAAAATTAACTTAGTTTGTAACGGGTCGAAATGGTGAACAGTGATTAGTTGGTATTAATTACCAATTACACGAGGGTTCAACATTTTTCGAGAAATATGGCGTCAACAAACATCTGGCCCGCAGTCGTGAACCGGAAAAGTTCTAAAACATTCGGTCCCTCCAAACAAGAATGGGGTGGAGCGCATGTCTGAAGAGCAAAATGGCCGGTATAAAACCCCAAGTGCGGCCAATTCAAAAGAGTCTTCTCTTTGATACCTGTCGCTTGGTGACTTGTATGCTTGAGTAAAATTATTCCTCGACCTTCTTCTAAGATCATTCTTAGAAGATCCTATTGTTGAAAATCCGATTCTGAAATTAACCATTGTAAAATCCGAATAATAAATAATTCCGTTTGTTTACCTGAAAGTGTATTTGGTATTTTCCAGTGTTTCCGCCGTTGTTGTTTTAACAGAGTTAATAGTTTTGCTTTTCAAGTTACAGATTCCGAGGCTCAGATACCCAGTGGAGTTCCTCAGCCGTTACTGTAATTTGTCAGTTTTACCGCCGTTCAGAAGGCGTGGAGTTTCTAGCACGTTTTGAGAGTGAAGTTGTTAAGTATAGTTATTTAATCTGCTTTGCTCGTTTATATGAGTGCCCGTAGTCCGTTTTCCCTGTTACAGAAAGTTTTACTGTTGGGTGTGTCGGTGTTTGAATCGATTACCAGCGCTATAATTTTCTGCCTGGAAATATTAATACTTGGCGAGTTGGTGTCCGAATCAACGACATAACCAAAGATTAGTAATTCCTGTTGTTTGCTATTGTCGAACACCCAGTACAAGATTTGCCGTAAGACGTGGAGGAATTTCATGCTACGGGAAGTTATTGTAGATCCCGCTTGCACACTTGAATTGAGTTGTGGAGAAATTTCGAAACAGTTCAAGGTTGTGGGTACCCGACACCTGCAGATTTCGCCGCGGAGTAATTTCGTGCAGATCGGCAGTGTTACAATAATCCCAATCTTTTTGCTTTAAGCTGGAGAAATTTCAGTAGGGTTAATTGGATTGCAATTTTCGTGTACCCGGTATATTCACGATAAAATTGGATTTTTACGTGCTTATACTCTTGTGACAGTCAAACAGAATTCAAAGTTCTGACCTGGTTAATTTTGCCCAGCAAAGTTAGATTGTTTTCTGTATGAATCAACTGCACTTTTGTAATCGCGTATTTTGGTTGCATTAAAGATTCCAGAATTCCTAGAAAACAAATGGGTCCTGTGTGAATTATTTAGTACCGTAAAATTTGAAGTTAAATACATATAGAATGTTTATTCTGTGGCAGTCACCTGTAGAAAGACACTGGTTTGATTTCGCAGATGAATGTATCACTGTTGCACTGTTTTGCTTGTATTTTCAATTTGTTGAAGGCAATTTTCCCAAGTCGCGGTTGTGGTTATAATCTGGAAAATTCGTACTCACACTCACTCACACTCTCCCGTGTCCCGAATCCCGTATTATCCGATAGCCACGAAGTTACATTCTTTGCGAAAGCAAATAATAATTATTTGGTTTATTTTGCAAACTTACGTCCGATGATACCGCAGCCATCTTGGTGGAAACCGAAGAGTGCAGGCACGCTTACTGCACGCAGAAACGAGTCGGCCCCGACCAGTGGCGTATCAAAGATTATTTTTATTTTTGGCATTTAATAAAATTAAAGATACATTTATTTTTAGTTATATTTTGTAATACATTTTAAGGTCAGTTAATAAATTATTTATTTCAAGCAGACGTAATTGAATCCTGGGTAACTCGAGAGCTCACCCAGGGTATAATGAATTACCGTTATCGCCCCCTGTAAGCAAACGGGGCGAAACTTACAAGTTGTGTTTTTATTACAGAAGACAACTGTTTATTGCTAATTGTTTAGCAATTTAATGTAATTACTCTTTTTTTGCATGCCGACGAGAATGATTGTTTGTTCCATAACGTGAATTGAGGTTATGGAATAATTTCGGTTAGTTAGCTTCGCAGTGATCACCCAATACCTTAATTCTATCGCTTTGCTTAATTACATGATTTAGTTACTTAAAATAATATTGCAAAATCAACGTGGCACATAAGAATTGCCTTTGATTTATTAAATATAATTCCAGATAAAATCTGTCTTGCTTCTTCATATTTTCTGTTGTAACGTTCGATTGTTTTTTTGCGAGCTTAGATTTAAAATGTAAATACTCGTCGAGTATACAAGTGTGCTTTAATTCGTAAAATTTCGCTTTTCAGGCCCGCGCGGGAAAACGCTACTTCAGTCTGGGTTTAAAACTGTTATGATACGGTTGTGTAGTTTTGAAGAGATAATTAGGGCGCTCCCTAGTTGATCTGGTGTTAATTATCGTTTCTTCATTCATTATCGACATCGCATTTTGTGTGTGCACCGGAATCGATATTACAGTTAGGATTACCGTGCGGTTTCTCTTTTCGTTTTTACAGATTAAATTGTACTCGCTTTATGCCCCGTTATTGTTATCGGCATCGCTTGTGTCGTCCGTACCAGCTAGTCTACCGCTTCTGCAGTTCTTATAGTTGAGCCCTGTCTGCATGCTTTTCATCATTGTAAGTCTAGATTTAGTAGGAAACCTCGACCTGTCCATCAACCCTTTAGTTTCGTTGAAACTATCGCTGCTATCCCTAGCTTACCTTCAGCACATGTGTAGATAAAGGCTTTCTGCGCCCTGAAGATATCCTTTGAACACGGCTCATAAACTCTAATCTGTCGAAATCAGCAACGTCAGCCTAGCTGTCCTCTCTCTTCGTGCGGTTGTTCTTGTCCGTGGGAGCAGCGAAGCGCGAAAAGGTTCATTTGGCTTGAACTTCTTCTGACAAAGGTACTGATACGGTAGCATTATCTGTAGTATTGTTACGGTGCGGGTTATAAATATCGACTTTTGATTTAGTGTTTACCAAGTGTTACGACTTTCATTCCTGTTGTACTTTAGGTAAATAACGTATCCAGTGGCGACCGAGGCGACAGATTCAAACGCTTCTAGGCCTACTTTCCGTTTGATTATATGCGTAGGTAATATGTATCAGAACCGACACTAGCTCTGATTTGAAACGTTTATAATGATTATTTTGTGGGAGTATAACTGTACCATTCTTGATTCTGTTAAATATATGTATTTGAAGTATTCTTGAACAATATGGGACTTGCTGATTTGTTTGCTTTCCTTAATTGTGCATATTTCGTCATCAGATTGGCAACAAGCAGGGAAGCTACCCAGGTAAATTCAATTCACATGAGCTGCCGATCTTTGGTTTTTTCACTAGGATTACTAAAGTTAAATTTGAAGGAGTAGCGCCCACTTATTTTGACATATCCCTTACATAGCATTTTAAAACTTGCTTCCTTTGGGTTTCACGAACCACCCTTACTCCCTGAGCTAGCTGATTGTGCCCGCTTTGACAGCAAATTTGGTTGCCTGATGTCGGAAACAATAGTTTGGGAAGTAACACTACTTTTTGCGAATTAGCTGCAAATAAAGAATGTTAAAGTGTGAATAAAGGTTTCACACAGGTGGTGGGAAAACAGTAATTCCAATTTGAGCCTATAGTTGTTTTATGCCGTTTTCTCTACATTGTTTTGTAATAAATTACTTAATATATAATACAAATTGTAACAGATAATAAAAGAGGCGCTATACGATGTGTCAAACGCCATCTAACGTTGCGCACATAATAGCTTGTCGCATCAATTTTATGCCAACATTAGGGTCAATCTTGGATCTAACGTTTAACACTTCGTGTAGCACTGCTTAAATCAACTTGTAAGATAACTAACCGAAGCGCCATGGTAGAAATTATGAACGTTAAGACTCATATCATATTGTGAATAGCACGAATGTAATATTAAATAGATACAATCAGAAGACGAAGTCGCTAATGGTTAATCAGAAAGTTCACCATCATGCGCCATCAAGTAGTATAACACTAATAAGATTTTTGAGTTCCTTTTCTTTCAGAGCAAGCTTGGAGGCGTTTTTGCCGAATTTAGCGCAGTCTTCTTCTTTAACGCAGCGTGCATTTCTGCCACTTCTGAAAAAACCTCCTTTGCAGTAGCAACCTTGTAGACACTGTTCATTTATGCACGGTACCACAACTTGATTTGAATAACAGTCTGATTTGCAACTAGATCCACATTCATTGTAATATTCTAATGGCCCGCATTGTCCAGGAACTGAAACAAGGAAAGCTATTGTAATAACAAGGAATTTAGGTAGGCATGGAGCGGCCGCGGCGCCACGTTTAGTGCGTTGAACTGCTACGTCGAAGGATCTGTGTTTGAGCCTAGGTGCAAGACAACGAATTTTCACAGCCGTTCCCCGTCGGAAAGCAATAACAAACCACCAAGGTACGTTTGAAAAGAGAACCTTTTCTGGAGAAGACGTTGAAGATCATTTCTGCGTTTTGGAGACCGCGAGACATCCATAGGAGAGAAGCCCATAGCGCTCTTTCGCGAATCAAAGAATTGTGAGAGAAAAAGATACAGTTAGTTAAAGAGTGACATAGAGGGGTTGCTTTAAAAAAATCCTTATCATCCCCTGCGTTAGTCGATTTACCCATCCGATATATCAATTGTGACTGTTTCTTAGCTTCACTACTGATTTTATGATTTTACTCATGCCTTTATTATTGTTGTTGAAGGAACCTTACCCATAAGTCGGGAGGTAGAAGAACTGTCAGACCACCCATATATATATATATATATATATATATTTTATGTTACTACTTTGCCTCCCCATTTTATTCTAAGATAATAAACAAATTTTACTCTTTATCGTTCTTTAGTTTAATATCTACTTAGTTAAATAAAACAGTATGAAATTGAGTAATAGAAAATAAAATTATGACTAAGAAGAAAGTATTTACATAGACTATCGAAAATTGCAAATATTGCAGGCGCTAGCTTCGAATGCCGATTGTCTACTGTCACATTTCGATTGGTTCCTTCTATTGGTTTCACTAATTGCAAAAGTGATTGTATAATATTGAACCTGTGACGTGGTGTCCTGGAACCTACCACAACCCCAATAGCTCGCAGATACTCACTGGACGGGTACTGACTACAACCACACCCACTGGCACACTAAAGGGAGGGTACATACCTGGAGCCTCGCCACCTCGGCTACAGTACCCTTCTTTCCGGAGGGGATTCAAGATTTCATTGATCGAAAAATACGCCTCCCGACTTAAGGGTTAAGATGGCGTCATTGGTTTTTTATTTAGGCTTCATAAAATTCTTTTCTTAGAGATGTCGCATGACTCGAAAAGGTTGCTGATCCTTGGTCTAGAGGATCCTGGTATGTGTTTTTTAATTCTTCTTAATGATGCGGCATTAAAAATGAATGTTCTACAGGTATCAATAATAGAAAAGCGATTTGTATACGGATAGATACTTAAAATGGAATCAATATTAAATTAAAATATAAATAGTCTATTGAAAAATGAAAACGTACAGCATCAACCATTAAAGATCTTTAAGCATAGAATCAATTAGTGCTTTGAGTTGTAGTTCCTGCTGTAAAAGTTTAGATGTTTGTTGTCGAAATTTAGGGCAGTTTGCTTCCTTCACGCACGGCGCACCATTACCACTTCTCAAGAACCCTCCTTTGCAGTAGCAACCTCCCAGACACTGCTGATTTATGCACGGCACCGCAATTTGAACTGTATAGCAGTCGGATTTACAATTGGATCCACATTCATTGTAAAATTCTTGTGCTCCGCATTGTCCAGGAACTGAAACAAGGAAAGAATCCTTCCCGTATTAATGAACGAATACCATTGAAAGTTCTGACTGTAAATTACCACAATTTACTTGAGCTAACTGTATAGCAGCAGAATTTTGCAGATTTTTTATAGTAGAGTAGATTGTACTAGGTGTGGCAATTTAATTCCTGGATTGGTACAATAAAAATAATCGAAAAAATATTTAATATTTATTCAAGTGATATGAATTTACATCTATACATTTATTGCAATGTTAAAGCAGCCGGCAAAAGCGTCCCAAAAAACTGCTTACAATTCGGCTATTACATTATTTTGGATGTTTTCTCTTTTAAATTTGTTTTTTTTTGAGGAAGGATTTTACTTTGGGAAAGATATAGAAGTCTGTTGGTGTTAAGTCAAATGAGTACGTTCTTAATAATGCCGTGCTTTATGCGAAATTACTTCCCAATCAGTGCAGAATGAGCAGGCGGATTCTCATGCAACAAGAACCAACGGCCCTTTTTTTGAAGTTGCAGTAATAACCTCTTCAGCACTTCAACGTCGTAACTGTTTGCCCTTAGGCACAAATTCTTTATGTTTCTCACCCTGTTCATTAAAACAAGGATTAAGCATGTTTTTGATTCGGAATTTTTGCAAACGAAGCTTTATCATTTTTGGTAATGGTTTTCAAATCTACTGCATGCTCTAGCTTTTCGTGTGAGAATCGTTTGTCCTTCAGGTACACATTTTGTTTATCGAGAAAGATAATCACCGGTTATTCCGACTGGAAATGTTTGTAAACGAAACTTTCTGGGAGTTGACGATGATTTTCCAAAATATCCCATGCTTGGGTGTTTCATCTTAGGATTGTACTGAAACGTTCATGATTCATCACCAGTAATAATGCAGTAAATTTGCATTGTCGTGATGATCGAAATACGCGCACGATGCAACTCTTCTCTGTTTTCCTCTTCTGTAAGACTCTGCGGGACAACCTTATACAGATCTTCCTATTTCCCAAATCTCCACGTAAAATTTGTTGATTTCTTGGTAAAACGTCACAAATTTTTGCGACCAAATTTGCGTGTTGGAAGATCAACAGACCATCGATACTAGCGTCTTCTTGAACATCTTCACAGCCATCTTTAAAACGTTTAGACCATTCAAACACACACTAGTACGACTTAAAAGTATTATCACTGCACAGTGTTCTTAGCATTTTAAATATTTTTTTCAAATTCACTCTAGTTTACAGTAAAATTTAATGTCTACTCGTTGCTCCATGCCAACTAAAAAAAACGGTATGTACGCCATAGCAATCTGTGCAGAAACTAATAACTTTTTTTAATCTATCCAGCTGTTGGTCTACCAAATTCTTTATATTAAATACTGTTATTGTTTAGATATCGAGCAGAAATTCTAATGTATTGATAGCTAGAGTTAGTATGTACTTTATATCATTATTAAATATCTTAAATAAATTGTAGAGAATCCATCCAGGTCTATCAAGTATTTCAAATGCTCACATTTACCAGGTGTGAAAAATTGATAAACGTATACGAAGATCGTAGTTCTCGTGGACGTTAAGTTATGTGGTCAGATGTAAAAATAAATGTAGTTGTTTGAGAACAATTAACTCATTGTACTAAACGTAACAAACTGTATGATAGTGAAAAATGTTTTGTTTCCCGTAGTCAACTTCTATCGAAGGTATTTTCATTATACTGTATTTGAGATATTAAACTTGTATTGCGAATATCAATATCAGAAAACATTAATTCATCATTTCCATAGTAATACAGCCCCAACAACGTATGGCATTATTGTCCTAAAATTATCAATTAAAAGCAATACACTGTGTCTATAAAGTAACCCCCCCCCCAACTAATTTTTGAACGACTTGATATTTTACCACAAAATTTGGTGTGCTTTAATGGGAAGTTAAATATTATTTTTTAGCCCATGATTAAATTTTCTATCATTTAAAATGGCG